>CABHPH010158153.1:45593-74855 GCA_902168325.1 Peromyscus nudipes
GAATCTTAGAGAGTCTTATTAATAAAATCAAACCTGAGGCCAGTTATTGGGGTGAATGCTGGTAGATCAGATGCAGAACAAGCCACAGCTAACCTCACCTGGCCAACTTCTCAGCTGATCTTGTTTCCTCAGACTGGGGGCCTCTGAGTCCTCATCCAGAATGGGTCTCAGCTGAATTGCTGCTAGAAGCCTGAAAACTTAACCAGCCAAATGCCTAACCAGCCAAATGCTTCTAGTTTCTAGTCCTCACGCCTTATATACCTTTCTGCTTTCTACCACTACTCCCTGGGATTAAAGGCTCACTTTCTGGGATTAAAGGCGTGTGTCACCATGTCTGGCCATTTCCAATGTGGCCTTGAACTCACAGAGATCCAGAGAGATTTCTGTCTCTGGAATGCTAGGATTAAAGGCATGTGCTACCACTGCCTATCCTCATGTTTAATATTATGGCTGTCCTGTTCTCTGACCCCAGATAAGTTTATTAGCATACACAATATTTTGGGGAACACAATACCACCACAGGTGAGTATTCTTTCAAGGTCTGCAAAGATTTGTTTTGGGATTTTAATGGGGATTGCATTAAACCTGTAAATTGCTTTTGGCAAGATGGCCATTTAATCCTACCAATCCATGAGCATAAGAGATCTTTCCATCTTCTGGTATCTTCTCCAATTTGTTTCTTCAGAGACTTGAAGTTCTTGTCATACAGGCCTTTCACTTGCTTGGTTAGAGTAAACCTAAGATATTTTATATTATTTGTGGCTATTGTGAAGGATGTTGTTTCCCTGATTTCTTTTTCAGACCATTTATCATTTGTATGTAGGAGGGCTACTGTTTTATGAGTTAATTTTGTATCCAGCCACTTCACTAAAGGTGTTTATCAGCTGTAGGAGTGAGGGCTGATTTCCAAAACATATAAAGAACTCAAGAAACTAGACACCAAAAAACCAAAGAATCCAATTTTTAAAAGTGGGGTTCAGATCTAAACATAGAATTCTAAACAGAAGAATCTCAAATGCCCAAAAGACATTTAAAGAAATGTTCAATATCCTTAGCCATCAGGGAAATGCAAATCAAAATGACTCTGAGATACCATCTTACACCTGTCAGAATGGCCAAGATCAAAAACACAAATGACAGCTTATGTTGGAGAGGATGTGGAGCAAGGGGAACACTCCTCCACTGCTGGTGGGAGTGCAAACTTGTATAGCCAATTTGGAAATCAATATGGCACTTTCTCAGAAAATCGGGAATCAATCTATCTCAAGACACAGTTATACCACTCTTGGGCATATACCCAACCGGTGCTCAATCATACCACAAGGACACTTGTTCAACTATGTTCATAGCAGCTTTATTTGCAACTGCCAGAACCTGGAAACAACCTAGATGCCCCTCAACTGAAGAATGGAAAAGAAAATGTGGTACATTTACACAATGGAGTATTACCCAGTTATTAAAAACATCATGAAATTTGAAGGCAAATGGATAGAACTAGAAAAAAAATTGTCCTGAGTGAGATAACCCAGACCCTGAAAGACAAACATGGCATATACTCATAAGTGGATATTAGCCATAAAGTAAAGGACAACCATGCCACAACCCACAGATCCAGAGAGACTAGGTAACAAGGAGGGCTCAGGGGGGTTCATGGATCTCCCTGGGAAGGGGAAGTAGAAGAGCTCTTGTGGGTGGACTGGGGGCAGATGGGGAGGAATCAGGGTGGAGGTAGATGGAAGGGGAGAGTACAAAAAGATGACTGGAAAGAAGAGTAGGGTTCAGGGTCAGGTAGAAACCTGGTGCAAAGGCAACTCCCAGGATCTACAAGGATGACCCCAGCTAAGACACCTAGCAACAGTGGACATGTAGCATGAACTCGCCATCTCCTGTGACCACGCAAGACTTCCAGTGGGGGATTGGGACACCAACCCAGACACATAACCTTTGACATACACTCTGCTGCCTATGGGATGTGCTGGGGTAAAGATGACACAGAGATTGTGGGAGTGGCCAACCAATCACTGGTCCAGCCTGAGACCCATGCCACAAGAGTGAGCCCATCCGCGACACTGCCTGGATTACCAGGACCCACAGACTGGATGACCTAGGACAGAACCAAACATGACTAGAGGAAAAAATGTCAATGAAATGATGCCTAATGATATTCTGTTATGCTCATAGATTGGTGCCTAGCCCACTTGCCATCAGAGAGGCTTCATCCAGCAACTGATGGAAACAGATGCAGACCCACAGCCAAACATTAGGCAGACCTTGGGGAATCCTATGGAGCTGGGGTGGGAGGAAGGGTTGTAGGAGCCAGAGGAGTCAAGGACACCACAAGAACACAACCCACAGAATCAGCTAACCTGGGCTCATAGGAGCTCACAGAGTCTGAACCAACAACCAGGGAGCCTGCCTGGGACTGACCTAGGCCCTCCACACATGTGACAGTTGTGTAGCTTGGTCTACTTGTGGGACTCCTAGCAGTGGGAGCAGGGGCTGTCTCTAGTGCTTTGGCTGGTTTTTAAGAACCCATTCCTCATGCTGGGTCACCTTGTCCAGCCTTAATACAAGGGGAGGTCCTTAGTTCTACTGCAACTTGACATGCCATGTTTTACTGGGAGGTCTGACTCTTCCTGAACAGAAATGGAGGAGCAATTGATGGGGTGGGGCAGAGAAGAGGTGGGAGGAGGTAGAGGGAGGAGAGGAGGGAGGGGAAACTTTGGTAGAGATGTAAAATAAACAAATAAATTTAATTAATAATAAAAGCCAGAAGGATTCTGAGTTGGGCCATAAATAAGTGACAGTTTTCTGAGATACACTGGCTCAAACATTAGACCACATACACGTGGATCAAAGCATCATTCTATGGTTTCATGTATCAGCTTACCTGGTTTTTTTAGTTGAAAAAAAAAAAAAAAAGAATAGCCATTCATCTAATAGGTCTTACTTGAAGGACACAGCCTCAAGGCTGCCATTCTCAGTTTGACTTTAACACTTCCCCTGTTGGCCTAGAGCGTGGTTTTATACAGAGTTAACTCCCGAGAAAGGATTTTTGTAAGCAAACAACCAGTATTGCTCTCTCAGCGCTGTGCCTGCTTCGCTCTTCTGGTTATGAATTCACCGTCGGTCTCCAGAGCGTGCGTCGTCTAGTGAGTGAGGGGAGAAGCCTGCCAAGCTGAGGGTCTGGACCTTGGGTAGACTGCAGGGGTGACGGCCCTGCTGAAATTAGCTCGGCTGCTTTCCTGTGCACGCTAAAGGCAGAGACCTCGCACCCTTGTAATTGTGATCCCTTAGTGCCACCTGAACTTGTGGATTATATACACACAGAATTAAAAATTTAAAAATGAGAAGTAAAAATCCCTGATCATTAACTATTACTGCTTCTACATCTTAGGCTTCCCCCCATCTTTGACTCTATGACGTCCTTTACCTGTCTGGGTTAGAGCCCACAGACGTGCTGGTGACCTCGCTCACTAGCCTCCTGCAATAAGAGCGGTCCTCTTACAGACCTCGTCCTTGTGCATCCCTAGATTCAACTACTAGGAAATCCTGAGCCAAAACAGGTCCCAGACTAAACACTGCTCCCCACATAGCCGGGAAGATACCTTTAACACATGCCATGCTCCACTCCTGCCAAATGTAAGGGTTCACACCCCTATATCTCTGACCTTGGCCTGCACTCCCCCAACACCCCCCACCCCCCAGGAGGGGGCTTCAGACTGATCTCCTTACACTGGTTGCACAGTGAGGGCTTGTGAGCCCTGCCTTGTCCCTCTGAAGTGTGCTTGCTCTTAATGTGGAACATGGCTGCCCCCTTGCCCTGTCCCAGCCCCCTTGCCCTGTCCCAGCCCCCTTGCCCCACCAAGACTTTGCAAAATGAAGACTTCTTTGGAAAGCTTTTCCTGAACATTCCACTTAAAATCGCTCTCATTCCTTGACCCCAGAATTCCCTTGGCCATCCTGCTGCCCTTTCCTCCAGAGCATCCTGTCCTGTATTTAACCTATTTATTCTATTCCTGGGTTTTCTTTTATCACTAAATGGAAGCTCCATCAGGGTGGGATTTTTAAAAAAGTAGTTCATATTTTAATTCTTTGACAGTTTCCTCTATAATAAATTTTAGTCCCATTCACCCTGCTATGACCAATCTCACTCCCACTCCTTCTCTAGCTGAAACCCTTTTCTTCCCAACAAGTCTGAGGGTGGGAATTTTTGTCTTTTATTCTCTATTTTATTGACAGTGTCAGAAGAAGGCCACACCCATAGACATCTGATGGAGAATACATGAAAGACACTGTGCTGGGCATGGGAAACGATGATTTTAAAAAGCAAGATGAGGGCTGGAGGGGTGGTCCAGCAGTTAAGAGCACTGGCTGCTCTTCCAGAGGACCTGGGTTCAATTCCCAACATCCACATGACAGTTCACAACCGTCTGTAACTCTGGTTCCAGGGGATCCAATGCCCTCTTCTGGCTGCCATGAGCACCAGGTTCACATGTATACCCAGACTTACATGCAGCCAAAACACCCATACACATATGTCGAAGGCGATACCAATGTGAACATTAGCAAGGACTGTGTACCAAGCAACCTGGTGAGGGTGGCTGTGTGTGTTAAAGACCAAGATCTGTGTCTACACCACAGCCAGAGTGACTTGATTCTGTCCATGAGCAATGAGGACAGGGTCTCCAGAGCCTGGCATGTAGGCTACACCTTTGGTGACGCATGCAGCTGCAAGACATGGCATCATACGATGGCCCCTGCAATAGGGTGTGCAGTGTGGGGAGGGGGCCCTGCTCTCGAACCCGGGCAGGTATGCATCAACACAAAGGAGCAGAGGAGGTCAGTGTGTGGGAATTACTGTGAACCAAGGCCAGGCCAGCGGCAAGGTTCTCACTACATGCTCCGACAGGAGTCTCGTTGCAGACGAAGCAGTGTGATCAGCTGTCGGTGAGGGGCACTACTGACTGTTGCTACGACAAAACGCCCCACACAAAAGCAACTGCAGGAGTGAAAGTTCATTTGGCTTACGGTTTGAGGGGAGACAGTCCATCAGGTGGAGAAGGCATGCTAACAGGGACGGGAAGTATCTGAAGTCAGGAAGTGGAGGGAGCTGGGTGCTGCTGCTCTTATTCCCATCTGGGACCCCATTTCACAGGACAGTGCCGCTCACACTCAGGGTGGGTCTCCCTTCCTAACCCTCAGTGGAAGCATCCTCACAGACATGCTCAGAGGTGTCTCCTCGGTGATTCTCCACCCAGTCAAGCTCACAATGAAATTAATCATCACGTGAGAGAGGGTGGGGGACTGCGGTCTTCTTAGACAGTGAGGGTGGGAGGCTCTCATTAAGCACAGATTTTTATAGTCGTGTACAGATGGGCCTAGAAAAAAAACTCAGGAGTCTGATTAGAGTTTAGTCAAGCAAAGAATCTTTGTCTAGGTCATGGTCACCCGTTTTATTAAAGCACAAGTAAAAACATGACCATAATTAAAAATTATGTTGTAGAATATAAGTTATACCAACATTTCATTTTGTTTGGTGTGTGTGTGTGTGTGTGTGTGTGTGTGTGTGTATGTGTGTAAAAATTCTAGCTTTTTCTTTTCCCACAGACATCCATTGCATTCAACATTCAAGTAGATATCTGTTTCTAAAGTGATGTGTTTGGGGAACCCTGAATTTCATCTTTCAGCTAAATGACTACTCTATGTCTTTCAAATTATAACAAATTACATCCATCTCCAGTTTATTCAGAAAAAATCAAGTAATTGCCTTTATTAGTCTTTCCTTATTATATAGAGACACTATGTATAAATATACATATTATATGTAGATTAGTACATATATTACATAGAGAGCTCTCTATGTATTATATAGAGAGAGTCACTCATCCTAAAAGGAGATTGTACTTTCATTCACTGGATAAGTATTCCAGGGCCTTCTCTGGATTAGGAATTGTGCAGGGTGTTGGGGAAGGTAGTTACCAAGAAGGCAAGCCTTGAGTCCTCAAGGAGAACTTCAGAGGAGACAGACACAGCTCCGTGTCAATGAAAAAGAAAGAGCTGCCCTAAATGAGACAACTCCAGAGTCCACAGCAAGGCAAGCTGAACCCCGCCACAGAGCTGAGATGGACTGCACAGTGACATTTAAGATGGACAGCAAGGAATTCCCCTGCCAGGCGAAGCAGAAAGAACACGGTGGTTTGAGGCACAGTGTGAACAAAGATATGGAAACAGGATGGAAACGAGGCAGGTTTTTCCCAGCAAGGTGGGTCACAGGGGTGTGGGACGCTGCTCAGCACTTCTGGGGAGAGAGCTGGTGCCCCCAGCCAAAGCACCAGCAGCTCAGACACTGAAGATGGCTAAACTCAAGAACTAATTTGGAAGTAGGAAGAGAAAGTACAAAGAACACTTGAGGCATTTTAATCTCAGGATGTCGCTGGGCTCAGGCACACCTTCCAATGACTGGAAATCCTTCCATCAATTATGAGGGAATTCGTGTGTTCGGACTAAAGTTAGCTTGGGCTGGGTAAAGAGGGGGAAATTACGGCATTGATAGGATCTGTAGACTGCTTCAAAAGATGTATGTAAAAGAGTACAGCTGGGCAGCTGACCAATGCAGAAATGGAGTGACAAAGCCAGAGGGACTTGTTTTCCAAGTCTAGTTCAGTCATTTTCACTGTTCGAGCGGCCACACACCAGAAAATCTAATTAAAGATGGAGAGAGGCGAGGGTGAGAACGAAGGTTTACAGGGGATGAAGATTTATGAAACGCTGATGGTAATCAAGATGAAGAAAGTGATTTAGAATACCTCCTTAATTAAAGGACAACATTCCATTCTTTGTTTTTCATTGTTTAGCAAACACGAGGAGATAGCCAGTCCTTTCTCTCAGGCAGCACTATGTCTAACGGCTCCTAATTATGGTCCTAAAATGGTAACTATAGATGTGGAAGATCACGAGTCTGTTTTTCCATGGCTATCAACTCAGTGATAAGGTGGCCAAGTGCTCACTCCTTCCCACAGGTGACATGCGCATGCACACAAACACAGTCACCCACCTTCCAAGCAGACAGGGTGGCAGTGGCTCTAACCACTGATCTACATGTTCATCCAAGGGCCTGGTAGAGCTGGCACAGAACAAAAATGCAAATGAAAGACTTTTTACAGGAAAACTCAGGGACACTTTTTGGGGTTGGGCTCTGGAAATTGTATTTGTGTTCAGAGAAACCACAAAAAGTAAGTAAAGGTGAGTTCTGATAAAGCAAACAGCACCTACCAAACTGGCCTGCTGTAGAGTGGTCAAAAGTACTATGTGGTCCTTGCAATCAACCTTCCTGGAAAGCATTTCCTGGGGAAACGATAGCAATAAAAGTAATAGGCTCAGCAATGATGGTAAGGAACTACTGGCAGTGGTTTTGGCAATTACTTTACATGGATTCCATTCTTCATTCATTACGTTTTAACTATGATGCGCAGACCAGCTTTACTGTCAATTTACAGGAGACCATGATGGCCTACTAAGCTTTAGGACTCTGTTCAGGGCTATGCGGCTTAAAAGTGGTGGAGTCTGTCCAAGCTCTTGGACTCTCACCAGGACATTCTACTAAACTTTATTACCCTTTATTACACGCAACACTTGCCAGAACCTCTTAGTTAACTCTGATGCTTAGATGATGCTCTAATTGATTAAATTGAGATGCTTTGCTTTCATCCCTTACTGATAATCTTTCCAAAATCCATCCTACTGGTAAGACAATATACTGAGCACAATGTCGTCTTTCATTGGTTACTAAAGTCTTCTGTGGAGCAGTTTTTGGGTCCCAGGGAAGTCTTTCCCATGTAATTCTCACTCGTTCTGGAACCAGCTTCACTGCTAGTGAACCTGTGAAGGGTTTCTCTCATTACCTAGTCCATATTGCATCTTGTTTTGTTTGTATTGCTTTTCAAAAAGAGAAAATCACCCGTATCTCTGATCTTTTGCTTCAGTGACTAAGCCTCTAGTATTCTGCTATTTCAGAATCAGACACATGGCTGTCACGGGGGCTTCAGGTCAGTCTGGCTTGGCTCATCTGAATTAGGTTTCTCAGAATTCCCTTCTGTATGTTTCTGGTAAGCGTGGAGGACAAGAAACAGCCACACAGGAGATTTGGAGGGCAAGGTGAAGCAGCAACTGCTGGAAGAATATTAAAAAATTACTGTGAAATGATTCCTACATGTAAACCATTTGGCTCTTACGCTTGGAATGCTGGGCATGTGTTTTGTAGCTAACACTTCATTGTGTATCTGCTGGCATCGCTCCTTTGACACAGGACATCTGTTGGATCTGCACCGGGTCCCCTTTCTCTGGATCCTCTGCAGCTTCTCTAACAGTTATGCCAGAATGTGCTTATCTTGGTAATGAATGGCACCCTGTTCTCTCTAGCGGGGTCCTCATAACCTATCACATGTGAGTGTAAAGACTCTGTATGATGCCTGGAACCTATCACATGTGAGTGCAGAGACCCTGTATGATGCCTGGAACCTATCACATGTGAGTGCAGAGACTCATGTGGTCTGCTTCTTTCTTTGAACCCTGACTGATAACAGAGAGACAAGAGGGCTAAAAGCTTGAATCTTATGAAAATTTGCCCTTTGCACAGCAAGATCTTGTTCTGATTATTCATACTCAGAAAGGCAGCTTCAGGAAAAGAAGGAAGAGTATGGAGGAAATGAAAAGGGATCCCGGGTGCAGAAAACAGAAAGGTAATCTGTGATAATGTGATATTTGTCTGTTTGGTGCCAGGCACATGCCTGGTGCTGGAAATACGAAGATCGATAACAAACTTAGATCACATAATCTAAGGGGAAGAAAGACTCTTACAGAGCTATCTGTAATAGAATAAGTGCTGTATAATTGGCATGAATGAAATGCTGTGGGGACATGGAGGAGGAAGTCATTAATTTTGTCTGGAAGGGTCAATAAGAGCTCTGTAGATAGATAGGATACTGATGCTGCACCATGGAGAACAGACGGGTACCACTGATGCTGCACCGTGGAGAATGTGTGGATTTCTTGAGTGTAGGGGTTTGCAAACTTCAGCAGGTGTCACAATCACCTACTTGGCCCTGGCCCTGAGAATCTAGTACAGTAGATGTGGCAGGTCTAAGAGTTTGTATTTCAAGGTCCCAGGTAATGCTGATATTAATGGCAGGTGTCCACATTTAGAGAGCCATAGCCATACTGAAGAAGGGTTGGGATGGGGTGGTAAGCATTCCAAAGAGCAGGGACAATGCAGCGAGGCATAATTCATTTACAACACAGTCCCTGTTCAGATTTCCCTCTTGTTATTCTACCTCACTGGTCCCATCTACTTCCTTTACCCTCTGCCTCCTGTTCCCTCTCTGTCACTACTAAGTTTAGACGCTCAAATCAACCCTGTCAGACTTTGCACTTGCCTGAACTCTAGGCCTGAAATCTAGGAACATGTTTCCTGCCTTCTGAATATCTCCATGGGACTCAGAAGTAGGGAGGATGGAAGGTATGGGAGAGCAGAGGGAGATATTGAGGAAATACACTCAAGGCACATTATATACTTGTATGAACCATCTTGGGGCGAGCAAGATGGTTCAGCGGTAGGGTACTTGACGTCAAGTCTGATGATCCAAGTTCAACCCTTGGAATGTACATGTGCTGCGCATGCACGCATGCACGTGTACACACATGTACACACACACACACACACACACACACACACACACACACACCAAATTTTAAAATGTCTAAAGCAAACGATACTAGCCAGGGGTGGTGGAGCATACCTGAGATTGAGAGGGAGAAGGATGAGGATCAGGAATTCATGGTTAACCTTGGCTACATATATGTCAAGTTCAAGGCTAACCTGGGCAATATGAGACTCATCTAAAAAAAATCAGAATATTCCCACAAAACCCAACAAAAACATTATTAATAAAAAAGTCAAAAGTTTGTTATAAGTGAAGGGAGGTCTAAATAAACACTCAGAGAATTTGTTCTTCAAAACATAACAGATTTGATCATACTGGCCACTGAGAAAGTGATGGGAAGCTGAAAAATAGGAGCCTGAGGGACTAGACAACAGCTCAGGATGTGGGAGAGCACAGAAGAAAGTTAATTAGCCACAGGAGGGAGGAATCACATGTCATCAGAGTAAAAAACCTCAGCTCCTGCCTCATTTCCACTTCCCTGCAAAGCTAAGGCAAAGCCACCTCTTCTAATCCAGGGATTGAGATAAGGGTAAGTGGGAGAGACAGGGAGGGGAAGGGAGGAAAGGAGAGGAGAGAAGACAGTGAGGTGCTGGACAAGGCTGCCGTTATCATCTCAGATTGGGATGTTTTAAGTGGTGTGACATTTCCTCTCCACCAGTGACCAGCAGCCCGTTATACAATGGCACAATGCCGTGGCCGAAGCATTCCAGGTGGGTCAGAAGCATCAGAACAAAAAGGAGCCGATGAAAATGTAGATTCCCCAGGAAATGAACAAGCCTACCAGTCTGGAGGACCTGCATTTTGATATCTCCTCCAAGAGAGAGGCACACACCACACGTCCAACTCAGAAGAGCTGGTTAAATACACAGGCATGGGAGTCAGCATCATCAAGGGGCGGATTCACCCAGGTAAACTATGGAAGAAGAGAGAAGAAAGGGTGGAGGCAGGAAAAACTCTCACATCAGGAAGCAATAGAGAACGGCAGCTGATAGGTGGTCTTGGAAGTAGAAGAAACAGAGGAGGGGATGGTGTCATGAAAGCCAAGGAGAGAAAGGTGCAAGGCAATAATGTAACCTCAAAGCTCAATTAGGACCAGGAGTGAGAGGCAGCCACAAGATTTGACAGTTCATGCCCATCTGTAGCATTACCTTGAATGGCTTATGTAGATCACTGGGGTCAGAAAGTAGGTTACAATTGAGCTGAGGAAAGAATGGGAGGAACAGATTGAAAACACATGGAGAAAGTCCAGAGACGGGTCAGGATCACAAAGAGTTCTTACGATGCTTTTCCTGAGAGACCCACAGCAGAACTGAGCATCTGAGCATAGTCAGGTGGTCTGTCCACTCTGAAGCAGCCCGTGGAGAATGGAAAAGGGAGAGAGAGCAGGAGAATGAAGTAACATGCTTAGCAATGAGCAAACATCTAATAAAGATGACCCTGCTGGTGAGAATGCATGCAGACTTGCAAATCATTCTATATTTGCCATGTAGGCTGGATGATGCAACCCAGGCTACTTGTAGGGTAAATTAGTGACCACAGTGTTTTCATTACAATAAAGGAAGGAAGGAAGAAAAGAACTTAGGGTTCTCATTATTCATCTAGAAAAAGACAGACTAGGAAATGATGAAGGTGCCAACAATAAAGTAAAAGCAACAAAGAATGCATTTTTAAAATGAACAAAAATGGAGGGGCAGGGTTTGTCCCATCTTCCTTAGTCCGGCCTTGAACTCCTGGGTTCAAGAGATTCATCTGCCTTGTCTTCTAAGTGCTGGACCATGTCAGCCACTTACTAGGAGCAAAATGACATAAGGAAGTCTGAGAGCTGCTTCTTAAATCACCACTTCTAGTACAGAAGATCGACACATCAGATACCTTGAAGATAAAGACACACAAACTAGTGCTGGCGGTGTCTGTAACGTATCTACACACCAGAGCATTAGTGTATACACATGTGCACAAACCTACATCAGTAACTGCACATATTACATAAAACTAAGTTGTAGGTAACTGAGAATGATACAAAACAATTCCTGTCTCCAGACATGCAGATTCTGTTTGGTGAGGTACAAGTTTGACAGATTCTTGCTTCTCTCTCCCCCACAGAGGAACCATGTCTGCCTTCGTTTTCACTTTCACTCAGCACTGTTTTCCTGTAACTCAATCTTGCTGCTCTACAGCAGTGGTTTTCAACCTTCCTAATGCTGTGACCCTTTAATATGATTCCTCATGTTGTGGCGACCCCCAACCATAAACTTACTGCACTGTTACTTCATGTGCTGGTTTGAAAGAAAATGGCCCCCAAAGGAAGCTGCATTATTAGGAGGTGTGGCCTTGTGGGAGTAGGTGTGGTCTTGTTGGAGGAAGTATGTCACTGTGGAGGTGGGCTTTGAGGTCTCATATATGCTCAAGCCATGCCCAGTGAGACAGACCACTTCCTGTTGCCTGTGAGTCAAGATGTAAGAACTCTCAACTCCTTCTCTAGCACCATGTCTGCCTGCATGCTGCCTTGCTTCCCGCCACGATAATAATGGACTAAACCTCTGAACTGTGAGTGAGCTGCCACAATTAAATGTTTTTCCTTTATAAGACTCGCCATGGTCATGGTGTCTCTTCACAGCAATAGAAACCATAAGACAGGAGTTGGTACCAGGAGTAGGATATTGCTGTGAAAGGCCTGACTATGCTTTTGTTTGGAAAAATTTGGACTTTGGTACTTTGGGTTAGGAAAGCAGTTGAACTCTTTAAGTGCTGTTTAGTGGGTCATGCTAGTAGGAGCATGGAAGACAGTGGTGCTGAGAATGATTTGAACTGTGAGGGGCTGGCTTAAGAGGTTTCAGAGGAGAAGAATATTAGTATGTTGTCTAGAGATCATCCTGTGATATTTTAGTGAAGAATGTGGCTGCTTTTTGCCTTTGTCTGAAAAATTTGCCTGTGGCTAAAGTGAAGAGATTTGGTTAATTCCCTTGGCAAAGGCAATCTCAAAATAGCCTAGTATTGACGCTATTGTGTGGTTACTAGTGTTAACTCTAATGAAGATATACAATGAAAAGGAGAAAGCTGAGCAAGGAAAGATAGGAGGAGAATAAGAGCACCAGGAAGTGGGATGGAGCAAAGTTCTTTGTTTAAGGAGATAAACAGATTTAGAAATGGAATAGAGAGAGTGGTGACCTCAGGGTAAGATCCCACGCAGCTAAGTTTCCAACTTAAGAAAAGGAATTAAAGAAAAGCTTAGAGCTGGATGTGGTGGCATATGCCTTTAATCTCAATACTCGGAAGGCAGAGGCTGGCAGATCTTTGAGTTTGAGGCCAGCCTGGTCTACAGAGTAAGTTCCAAAACAGCTAAGCTTAGGCAGTGAAGGAAACCGTGGGAAACAGAAAGCTGATGAAGATGTAAACAAGGGGGCTATGGTCCAGCCCCAGTAAGCTGCAGAACTTGGCAGCTTCAGCCATGTGATTCTGGAGTTAAGGATAGAAGAAAGGAGCTATGGAATTTGCCTCCACGACTAAGGAAAGCCACTGAGGCCAGACGTGTCAGGGGTGTCCCTGAATGGAGAGGCCTAGGGAGGCCATTGCATGAAGCTGTGAAGGTGAAGCCTGGATTGTCTTGGAGATCACAAGATGTTATAGATGTCAGAGGTGTTGGATTCTGTCGAGGAGAACTGCTAACAGGGAGTGGAACCAGCCCAAGAGAAAGAAGTGTGTTGCAGTCAACAAAGCTGAACAAAGTTGGAGATCTGAAGAACCCTTTGACATCAGACATTGAGATGCAGAACTTGGAGTTTGCCCAGCTGGTTTTTGGTCTTGCTTTGATCCAGGATTTCCTCACTATGCTCCCTTCCATATGTTTTGGAATGGTAATGTATAGCCTGTGCCATTATATGTTGGAAGTATGTGATCTGCTTTTTTATTTTAATTTTACAAGGGATTACAGTTAAGAGATTGCATGAATCTCAGAAGAGACTTTGAAATTTAGACTTTTAAATAAGTTTGAGACTATTATAGACTAAGTTGGACTTAATGCATTTTTGCATTATGATATGGCTACAAGCCTTTGGAGACCAGGGAGTGGAATGTGGTGGTTTGAAAGAAAATGGCCCCTAAAGGAAGTGTCACTATTAGGAGGTGTGGCCTTGTTGGAGTAGGTGTGGTCTTATTGGAAGAAGTGTGTCACTGTGGAGGAAGGCTTTGATGTCTCATATATGCTCAAGACACTCCCAGTGTGTTAGTCTCCTTCCTGTTGCCTGCATATCAACATGTAACAGTTCCTTCTCCAGCACCATGTCTGCCTGCACGCCACCTTGCTCTGCACCATGATATTAGACTAAACCTCTGAAACTGTAAGGGAGCTACCCCAAGTAAATGTTTTCCTTTATAGAGTTGCTGTGGCCATAGTGTCTCTTTATAGCAATAGAAACCCTAAGACACTTTATCATTCATACATGCAATATATGGGCTTCATAATGCAATACTTTCACTGTGGTTTTAAATCGTAAGGTACATATCTGACATGTGACTGTTGCAAGGGTCGCGACCCACAGGTTGAGAACTGCTGCTGTACAGCGTACTCTTCCCAGTACTTGCCTGCCTGGCTCCAATGCCCCTGTGGCTCCTGCAATGGTAAGCAAGTTCAGAATCTTTAACTGGTACCCATTTTTATATTCACATGAGAATAACAAAGTTTTCTTTTTCTGAAAATTATTCTTTAATGGTTACAACCATTTATGGAAGGGCTCATTTTAATGTGAAAAAAATAAATGACAGAATATGGAAAAATATGGTAAAGTATCCAAATTTTTTTGAAGATGGACTATTTCTGATGCCCCAAATCAGTAAGTTTATTTCTAAAAACTAAAAACTATAGGCCATTTTATTTCCAAATAAAGATGAAAGTCCTGCTCACGGTTCTAAACTGATGGCCGTTTTCCATTCCCCTCTCATGGCCACTTTCCAAACTCCATTAAAGGGAAAAAAAAAAGGAATAGAAGGAACATAAGTCAGTTTTCTGGATGCCTGCCTCAAAAGTGTGACACTTGGTCCCCCAACACCAGATGAAAATGTACATGGCTACCCATGTACTAAATAGGTGAGAAGCCGAACCCTCGATGTGTTCATCCTCCACATTCCCAAGTCTGTGGGCTGTCATTGTATCAGCAACCATTGTCTCAGTAGTCACTACAGAATCATCCCTTTCTGTCTACAGCTCTCTGAGCTCCTATGTCTAACGATCCCAGAATCTGAGCAGCTACATTGAGAACTGCACTTCCTGAGTCAAAACCAAGGGTATTTGTTAAAGCAGTAGACAAGCCCTTTCTGTCTGAATTGTTTTATCAACTGAATCCTTTAGGCCGCTCTTGAACCAAAATGTGAATTGCTGTGGGCATTACCAGGCAATCGTGATCTTGAAGAGGAGCAGCCAAAGCCAGAATACCAGCCTTAAAATAAAATCCACATTAGTCAATGGCTCTGCATTTCCAGGTGCACTGTCAATACTTCTTATCAATTATCATCTATCTATCTATCTATCTATCTATCTATCCATCCATCCATCCATCAATCTGTCATCTATCGATCTATTTATCTATCATCTATCTATTCTATCACCTATGTATGTATGTATGTGTCTGTCTATCTCCATCCATTCATCTATCCATCCATCCATCTATCATCTATCACCTATCTATTCTATCATGTATGTATGTATATTTCTATCTATCTATCTATCTATCTATCTATCTATCTATCTATCTGTCTATCATATATCTATTATTTTGAGAACTGGAGATTAAATCCTGGGCCTAACCAATGTTCAGCAAGGACTATATCACTGAGCTACATCCCTAGCTGTGGATCTTGAAAGGACAGTTGCTATCTGTGAGATATTTTTCCAAGACCTTGGGCCAGACATGGTTGTGGATGTTCTTAAATTACTCCTGCTTTCAACCTCTTCTCTCCTCTCCTCTTCCCTTCCATTCCCTTTTCTCTTTTTCCTCCTCCTCCTCTTCTTCCTCTTCTCCCTCTTTATAAAGCCTCATACATCTCAGGCTGGCCTCAAACTTGTCTTGTATTCAAGGATGACCTTGAAATCCTGACTCTTCCTATGCCTGCACCTCAAAAGTGCTGGCCTTACTACTGTGCTCCCACCACCCTGGCTTATGCAGTGCTGGAGGCTGGACCCAGGGCTTCATACATGCAACACATGCCCTGTACATACTGATCCATGTCCTCGGCCCATCATGAAACTTGCATGTTATGAAGCAGGCACCTAGAAACTGTGTTGGCTGTAGAACATCAACTCCTGACTGACACAAAGGCGGGGGAGAGCTTGCTAAGGAGGCAGAGGGTCGGCAGGCAGGAGTGGGGGATGATGAAGGGTAATGGGGCGGGTATGATGAAAACACAATGATATATATGTAAGAATGTGTAATGAGGAAAACCACTATTTCCTATACTCACTAAAAATTAATTTACAAGTATGAAGAAGGGTTCCTTTACTGTGGACCAGAATCCTGCCCATTTCTATCTGCCTAACTTACTTTTCCCCTCCAAAGGGCAAGACAGAAGAGAAGCCACTGTCCTAAACCGGCTGTCACTCTATATTCTAGGAAGAGCAGAACCTCAGAGGACGCCCCCTCCAGCCCCCTGCCACACGTGTGCGCACACACACACACACACACACACCAGGAGAGCAGTTACCCATGAGAGCAAGGCTGCACCCTGGAACAGGAGAGAGCATCATGTAGGAACTAGACTAGTCCCCTCAGGTGAGGAAAGCAATTACAGATGAACAATTTATCAGACTGTCTCACAGGACCAAAGCTGCAGCAACAACAGGTGCTTAATTACGCATGTATCTTGTCCCCATCCCAATCTTTTCTCTAGTTAAGCCTAACACTATCGTCAATACATTGAAAATGAACCTGGAGGGGGTCACTGGACCCCTTCATCTGTTCCTCTTCCCAGTGCTTATTTACTGAATCCTCTCTCTCTGCTCTTCAGCACTATTCTTTCTTTAGTTGATACATGGGAATGGGTGGCTAAGTCCAGCCAGTGGGGGCAGCTGGAGCAAGGGCTTTTCCCCAAAAACTCTGGTTAAAAGAGGGGAGGGCAGGAGAGATGGGTCAACACTGAATTGATTTTGCTACCCTTTGAGAGGACTGGAGCTTGGTAACCAGCTCCCACATTGCTCAGCTCACAACTGCACATATAACTCCAGCTCCAGGGGAATCTGACTCCCTCTTCTGGCATCTGTAGGTATCTGCACTCACATGCACATACCCTCACACAGACACACAAATAAAAGTAAAATCAATCTTTGTTGTTGTTGTTGCTTTAGAAAGAGGGGAGGGTAGATGGGGGAGGGGTGGGGGGAGGAAGGCCCTCTTTAAAGCTATCTCCTTCCAAAGCATTACTTCAGATATGAATATTAATGTTAGTTTTCTTGGAGACAAATGAAATATCTGTGGTCAGAAATATCCTGGTAGATAAGGAATTAAATTTAAGGAGGCAGATTTCTAACACTATACATGAAAATATCCAAGCTGCTTGTAACACATTTTCAAATGTTGGCCTCCATGGCTAGTGCTGGCCTCTCTGTAGGCGATAAAGATGCACAGGCAGCGTGAAGCTGATGGCGAAGCAGAAGATGGACGGATACAGGGACTTAACAGTGGCCACAGGGCTCAAAGGGGAGCTGACGACAGTCTGGGTAGTTCACGGCTGTTCCTTCCTAGACACATCTTGAGCTCCAAGCCAACCAGAGTCACTGTCAGCTGACTCAGGTGACACTAAAATAAGCATTCCCTAAGCTGATTTCATGCCCCAGACCCATGTCACCCCAGAGGGGAGCAATCCTGTACCCCCTGAATAAGAACTACAAGGAACAAAGGCAGTGGACATGGGTTGCTTTCTTTTCCCAGCATGCCCACCGGTCCTCCAAGGCCTGTCTTTCACTTGTTCTCCCTCATAACTTCCTCCTTTTGTCTCTCCCCTCCTCTCCTTCAGCTTGCCTGCCCTGCTCCTTCCTCTGTGACTCCAATAAGTTACCCAGACTTCCATTCTGAGTCCATTTGCAACTGACTTTATTAACGAGACCTGCAAAGGGGACGCCGTGCCCCGCCCCACCCCCACATCCCCGTGACAAAGGCCGCAGTAAGACGACTTGGGATATCCAGCATGGTGACACACACCTCTACTTCCAGCACTTAGGAGGCAGAAGCAGGCAGATCTCTGTGAGTTCGAGGCCTGTCTGGTCTCCATTGTTCTACATAGTGAGCTCCAGGCCATTGAGGGCTATGCAGTGAGACCTGTTCCCTCCCCCTAAACATAGACTGGGAAGAGACAAAAGTCAACATAAAAATCACAGTCAGGCAGCGCCACTTCTAACTTACACACCACGGAAACGATAGGAGCAACACTGTAAAGAAGGTACAAATGACTTGTTTGCCGGGGGAGGACTCCCATCAACTGCACCTTCCTCTCGCTTCTGCAGAAGGTTCAACTACTTGTCAAGAGAGCTGGGCAAATAGGTTGGATATGAAACATTAAAAAAATCAATATTTTTCCTGTATATCCACAACAGCAATTACAAGATGTACTAGAAAAGAAGAATCCGTTTACCGTGTACAGGATGTATGACATGGAGGACAAACTTGGCTGCAAGAGAAGAGAATCAAGTAAGAGGCAGCAAAAGGCTGCTCAGGCTGGGCACAGCACTTCACAGTGCCTCTCCCTGAGTGGGGCCCGGGGAGCGCTGCTTCAGAGTCACAGCCCACGCTTCTCAGAATGCAGATTCCTGGGCCTCACCCCAACTAAATATAATGAGAAGGGAGGGAAGAAATGTTTTCAAGAAGTGTGACTTCGGCCGGGTGTTTCGGCACCCCACTGCAGTGGGGTGGCTGAGGCAAAGAAAAAAAAATCAGCCTGGGCTACACAGCAATGCTTTCTTTGTCCAAACGAAACTAGAAGAAAAACAAACAAATAAAAAGCTCAAACCCTGAAAAAAGGAGGGGCGTGTCTTGACACATAACACACCTACTGTGCGATGCTAGCACACCTGGGAATTAAGCTACCACAACTTTCCTCACTCAGGTTTCACAAAAGGCCCGTAAAGCGAGCTGCCCTCACACGGTGTTAAATATAAAGTGTATCATAAACTTCAGCAATAAAAATAATGTTGTCCTGCACAGAAACCAACAAATCAACAGAGCAGAAACCATAGCCCTAAGACAAACTCCTCTGTTCCGCTGCAGAAATAAAATGCTTTATGTCCACTACAGCATCACCAGGAAAACGCTGCACTTCCGCCCGACCAATTGGGAGAGTTTGCTGGGAATGGTCTGAAGCCACGGGGCACTGAAGCAATTTAGGTGTGTGGTGGGGAGGTCACAAGTACATCTCAGAGGGAGGGTGCAGGCCAGAATAAGCAGAGGCCACACCACCTCAAGTCGGGAGACCTGTCCCACAGGTGAAAAGGTTGATATCTGCAAGGGTTTTCAGTTCAACCTAAGGAAACGCAGGTACTGATGTGGACCTGGGTTGTGTCTCAAATGGGCCACTCGTAGCAAGTGCTAGAGTGATGAGCAATGGGGTTTTTTATAAACTTAAAATTTTCTAAAACAAAGAAGACCCACAAGCCTACAGTAAAGTTTGAAAGAAGGGTTCTCAGTACAGCTGCTGCTGACATCTTGTGCTGGCTAACTCCTGGGTATGGAAGGACTGTAAGGTTTTTAGCTGAATCCCCACCTCTAGCTGGTGGATTCTGCTCATTGTATTCCCAGCCAGCTGTAACAACAGAAATACTCATTGATACTGCCAAATGTCCCTGGGACAGGGGAGGCAAAAATCACCCGTCACCGAGAATAACTGTTTTAAAGGAATCAAGGATGAATACAGCAATCATTCAATACATGTGCTGCGAAAAACAAATTTTCAAATGGGAAAGATAACTATGCACTTAGATCCTGGCGTACCACGCAAATAAACGTTTTCCTTGGAATAAGGTGATTGTCAGGCTAATGGGATTTACGACCACCCTGGGCGTGTCTGTGAGGGATTTTCTAGATTAGGCTAACTGGGATGAGAAGACCTACCTGTAAGTGGGCAGCATGACGCCATAGCATGGAGTCCTAGACGAAGTAAAAGGAAGAAAAGGGGCAGCACATGAGCGTTCATCTCCCCCAGCTTTCTGACTGTGGACACAACGCTGTCCCCAGCCCCTGCCACCGGCCTTCCCTGCCATGACGGACTGTGTTCGTGAACTGAAGTCAAGCAAGCCCTTTATCCCTTCATCTGCTTCTTGTGGGGTTTTTGATCACAGCGAAGGGCAAAGCAGCGAATGTGACAGGTTAATATAAAACTCGGAGCTGCAATGGCCAGGAAACCTGGGGACACACTTTAGTAAGTGCTGGGTAGGGAAGCATTTCCTTTTTCCCATCTTTTTCAGATTGGGTTTATTTTTATGTGCACGGGTGTTTTGCCTGCGGGGAGGTATGTGCATCGTGTGCACACAGTGCTCGTAGAGGTCCGTGGAGGTCAGAAGAGTAGTGGAGCCCTCAGAACTGGAGTTTCAGGTAGTCATCGTCAGCCACTGTGGGTTCTGGGAACCCAACCTGGGTCCTGTGCAAGAGCAGCCAGTGCTCTTAACCACTGAGCCATCTCTCCAGCCCCTAGAAAGTATTTTCTTACAGTTAAAAAATAGGAAGAAATCACAAATGAATAATTTTGACCACAGAGACTAAATTTTTGGAGGAACTAAAAAGTAAGTGATAACCTGTGAGGATTCTTATAAATGGCATGAGAAAGGGCAATGGCTTTGTAGACAATGACAGTGTGACGAGACTACAGTGACCACACTGGGGGACGTGGGCAGAAAGGACGCAAACAGAGTTACTGGAAAAGAAACAAATGTCGAGCTGCAGACAGGAATTTCTGTGGAACTCACCAAAGTTTTCTCTTTTTTTCTCTGTCTAAGAGGTAAAGATCTTCTAAAAATAGATTCCTAATGCAAAGGAGAGTGTAGGTAAATGGGGGTAATCTATACCCTGATGACCAAATGTCAGGCTTCTGGACAGCCCCTGGAACACAAGCGGCTAATGGGATCAAGAGGCTGAAGGAACCTGTCCTCTATCACAAATGTAGAGCAGGGCTGAATCTGGCCGCCACCGAAAAGACACGTCCAGGTCTTAATCCTCATATCCTGTGAGCGTGACTATTTGAAGCAGGACGTTTGTAGAGACGGGTGTTGACAATCTCGAGGTGTCAGCGCAGATTCACAGTGTGGCTGGCATCCTTGTAGAGCGAGGGGAGGACACAGGCACAGAGAACAGCCACGGGCAGCAGCGACGGTGCCACGGGCAGACAGCAGTGACGGTGTGTCACAAACCAGCGAGACCAGACACTGGCAGAGGCAAGAGAAACTATTCCCTGGAATCTTTAGAGGGAACACGAGCCTTTGAAGGGCCAGCAACTTAATTTTGGATTTCTGGCTTCCAGGGCTGTGAGAAAATAAGGCTCTGCTGTTTTAAGCCACCACATCGGTGGCAATTCGCTGAGGCCTCTAGACACTAACACACTAAGGAACTAACAAGAGGTAGGAACAAGGGTTTACATGTACATGTACTGAAACCTGCATGCGTTGTAGCAATAAACAATCAGGAAAAACTTGAAGCAATTAAAAAAAATACAGGCATTAAGTGGTTGACAAGATGGCTGGGTGGGTGAAGATGTTTTCTTCACCGAGTCTGAGAGCCTGAGTTTGACCCCAAGACCCACCCAGTGGAAGGAGATAGGTGACTTCTGCAAACTGTCCTTGCATCCCCCCCTCACAATAAATAAGTAAAAACATAGTATTTACGTTTTAAAACTGGAAGGAATAAGTTATAATGAACCCATAGTATATAATGCAACTATTAAAATGTGTCTTAAAGAACAAGCCATCTAAAGATTCTTATAGCATATAGACAGAAAATTCAGGACATAAAAGTATGTGTGCAATGTAATCCCCAAAGGTAACTGCATATAATATGTTTACCACTCTTATGAACAACATGGGGGAAAATTCCAAATTGGAAACAAAACATGAAGTCAACAAAACACTGGAATATACATGCCTTTTGCCCTACATATTCAGGATGTTCTAAGGCAGGAGGATGGCCTGAGCTCAGAAGTTCCAGGCCAGTCTGACAACACAACCAGATTTAATCTCAAAAACACCCTCATAACCTAAAAGAGTTTATCGTGAGAAATACATAGTTATTATCAACATAAAGCATTCATGAGTCAAAGGTGAACTCCACGGATGCTGAAAGAATTTAATGAAACAGTGCTCACCCCTTAGAAAATATCTAGAGAAGCTATAGCCAGAAAGGTTCTATGATCTCCCTACCCCAACTCAATATTATTCTTTGGAATGAAAAGAGAGCTTTCCCCATAAACAAGACTAGAGTAAATTAATACTATTGTGTTTATTAACATCACTCTAGCAAGAGCTAGAAATAAAGACATATGGACATGGGATTGTTAGTGAGAACAGTGAGTCCAGAGACCAGACTAAGTTAATGAGCATTCATATAGAGGGTTAGATAAAGCACAGAAATCCAGCCCTCTCAGAATCATACAGCAGAAATGGAAATGTACAAATGTATAAAAGCATCAGCCTCCCCCCCAAATGTACGGCCTATGTGCAGTAAGAAACAGACATGAGAAGACCCCACAGGACACTTCAAAGACTTAGGAGTCAATGTTGGAATTGACATGATTTCTGTCATTCACCTGGAGTGCCTGTTTTAAGACACACCTACAGGAAATTTACAACTAAGCCACTTTCAAAATTGTCTTAAACCTACCTAATAATCTTGAAAGCTAGTTCTGTATGGAGATTCACAACTAAGCTGTCAGTGCCTCCACCTGTTACTTTAATTAGCATTTCGTCACTAAGGAAGCTTCCCCCTCACACACTCTTGTTACCATTACTGTGTTTATTCCTTATTCCTCTTCAGCTCAGCTTGTGTCCTCTAGAGAAAGGCAAACCTCTGCATAGCCTTATGATCATTTACAAAAAGCACCAGTGATGCCTTCTAATCTACACACCACACTGAATATTTTATACTTGTTTACTATGTCTGTGTGCATGTGTACATGCCAGTGTGTGTGTGTGTGTGTGTGTGTGTGTGTGTGTGTGTGCCAGTGTATACATGTGGAAGTCAGAGGACACCTTTTGGGAGTTGGTTCTCTCAGATCATCAGGCTTAGAGGCCACTTTCCCAGTCCAGTAAGCTATATTTATTATTTATTTTATTTTATGTATATGAGTGAAGAGGTCCTGGCTCTGGAGCAGGCTGGAGGAGAGGGTGTCTCGGAGTTTCTTTCTGTGATAAAACACCAAGACCAAAGCAGCTTGTAAAAGAAGGGTTTATTTCATTTTACAGCTTTCGGGCCATGTTCACCACTGAAGGGAATTAGGGCAGGAACTCAAGACAGGGACCTGGAGGCAGGAGCTGAAGCCAAATCACGGTGAAATGCTAACTAGCTTGCTCCTCATGGCTTTCTCAGACTTGCTTTCTTACACACTTCAGGACCACCTGCTCAGGGGTGACACTTCCCACAGTGGGCTGGGTTCTCCCACATCAATCACTAATCAAGAGAATGCTCTACAGACTTTCCTGCAGGCCAATCTTAGGAAGGGATTTTCTTTTTCTTTTTTTAAAAAATTCATTTATTTTTGTTTTATTGGGGGTTTGCCCATATGTCTGTATTCCAGTATTGTCTGTAAGTCTGTGTAACCGTGTTGTATCCTGGAGTTAAAGACAATTGTGAGCTGCCATGTGGGTGGTGGGAATTGAACCTGGGTCTTCTGGAAGAGCAGTCAGTGCTCTAACTGCTGAGCCATCTCTTTAGACCCTATGAAGGGATTTTCTCAACTGAGAGTCCCTCTTCCCAACTGACTCTAACTTATGTCAAGTTGACAAGGGATCAACTGTGTTGGTTAGTTTTATACCAACTTTCTAATAGCCCATGTTTCTTCATTATTATGCTTACCCCATTCGGTTTACATTCCTGCCTCCTCCTGCACTGAGCACTTGCTTATCTCAAACATATAGACACTACAGAAATGTGTTCTGAAGGTATAAATGGAAAGCACTGGACATGAGTCAGAAGAGGACCCATGGTTCCTTCTTTGAAGCTAATCAGTAATACACAAATTGGCACTTTGACACTAGGGGGTAAGTGAGCCCTTGTTGCTATGACAACCTGATGGGACAATGGCCCAGACTCTAACACCAAATATTTGTCAGAGTCTTTCTGATTAAGATAAGATGGGTTCCATTAGCCTTCATGCATTAATTTCTGGCCACTGGCCCACAGGCACACTCTGTGATGCCCTGAGGGAACACTATGGTACACAGACTGCCTTGCCTACCTCTGAAACCACCTAATCAACCAAACCTGATGGAATCACATGAGTTTTTTTTTTTTAAGCGTGGTGTCTGTAAACAGCTCTCCCCATGCCACGCCGAGATTCTGATTTAACTGTTCAAGGGTGCAACTTGATTATTAGCTCCTCAGATGATTTTTCCATGCAACCAGGCTAGGAACCTCTGCCCCTGGGTTGCCTGCCCAGCCTCATGAGGGTGGTGCTGTCCAAGGTAGCATGTCATTAAGAACTTTATCAGTCCAGCACATGCCCATGCCTGTTATGGACAAGGGTCTCTCTGGACCAGTCAATGGAAGGATGCTTCTCTTTAGACAGCACAAGGCAGCAAGTCACATGCTAACTAAATCTAAAACCACATATTGCTGGTAAAATTTAAGTTAATCAAAATTAAAAACCTATCCCACAACAGGCCCAACAGTAGACATCATTAGCTTTAGGGACCAAATATTCACTGACCCAGCTACTCAACTCTTTGATGGTATAGAAGCAGTCCAGACAATGTGGGAACAGATGGGTGGTTATGTCTAATAAAACTTTACAGTATTGTGCCAGCCTCTGCCATTAGATAGTCTAAGATAAAACTAAATTGCATAATATAACTTCTAAACACAGAAGGACAATGATTTAATTGGAAGGAGAGGGAAGCATGCAAGCAGAGACTGGGGCTGAAGTGAGTCTTAAGGTACAGACTGGGAATCATGTTAAGACAGCCTGGATTAACAGAATGTCAAGAACTCCTGTAAAACAGTCATGGTCTGAGAGAATAAAGAAGCCTCCTCCTTCTGTGGTGATTGTACTTGTGCCAAGACTCCAAGAAATAAATCGTGTGACTTCCAAAGGCTTTGTCTAGCCTTTAGACACTCCTTAGGGAAACCATCACCAGTTAGAACAATTCTCTTTAATTTTCCATGTTGAAAAAAATGAGTTAAAGATCTGCATTATTAAAAAGATGGAAGTAACAGGGAGAAAAGGAGTCATCCTGAGAGGCCGGGTGATGGCTCAGTCAACACAGGGCTTGCCATGTAAGCTGAGGACTGGAGTTCAGATCCTCTGCACCCACGTACACCTGTAATGCCAGGGCTCGGAGAGCGGAGAGGGAAGGATTCCTGCAGTCTGCTGTCTAGCTGGACTAATCTAAAGGTGAGTTACTCTGTCTCAAAAACCAAAATGAAGGAGACACCTGACTATAGGGGGTAGCTGTTCTAGCTATGATCTTGAAGCACTGCCCCTAATGAGGTAGCAGGTAACTGTTATACCTGCCTATGGCCTTGAAGTATATGCCCCTGGGGTGTGGCCACTCAGGACCCTTAAGACCTGGGATGCACATACTCGGCCCTCTCTTTGCTCCCTCTTGGTTTGGATGCTGAGATCTTGGACCAGGCAGATCAATGTGGGACACAGCTTGGCTTTCCCAGACTCTACGATAAATTTCCCGTGGTAATGAGTTAACCCCTAATAAACTCCTTTGCTCATTAAATAGACTCCATGGATTTCTCGCATTAACTGACATTGACCTCTGGGCTCCACATGTGTGCACGCATACACAATCATACATCCCATGCCTTCCCACAAATAGCTATTCTGAGCCAGGGACCATGCTACAAGCATCACTATAGCTAAAAGTCATATATCTGAACTCTGTTTACGGCTTTGCAAGCAGATATGACTTGGGTAAGTGGCCTGATCTTAAAAGATCACAACTTGTCCCTCTCTGATCACAACTGGGTCTGTTCTGCAATTCAGTTAACAGAGAAATTATCTCTATAGTTCTACAAACATAATATACAATCAAAATTATGATATGAAATGGCAACCCACTCCTCTCCACGTAAATCAATTTTTATGCCACATATAAGCTGAAATTAAAAGGGAGAAATACCAATCAAAATGTCATAGGGAAGATAATTGTCTTTTTAAAGACCACTCGCATTAACTGCTAAAGTTACAAGGATATAAATATGGTCCTTGCAGACACTGTGCTGTCATTGACAAGGATGGTAAAATTTCAAAATGCTAGCCCTTTGAAGTGGAGGGCATGTAGGAACATAGTGTCATAAAAAAAGAAAAACTGTTATCCCTAACTTAACATCCCACTACTGACTGATGTATCTTCTTGTTTCTGTATAAATCACTAGGTCTTGGTGAAACTGGGGTTAGAAGTTTTAAGATACACTTCTGCTAGGAACTCTGAGAGAGCTACATCACAGTAGTCTCCTCTTAATAAACAAACGCTTCTAAGTTCACTTAAAACTAATGCTTGTATTGCTTTACAATGATATCACCATTTTATTTATTTATTTCACGTGTGTAAGTGTTTTGCCCACATGTAGACCATGTGTGGGCCTGGTGTGCAGTCAGAGGTCAGATGAGGACGCCATAACCTACACGGAGTTACAGATGGCTGTGAGCCACCATGGGAATGCTGGGAGTCAAACCCAGGTCCTCTGCAAGAACAAGCACTTTAAACACCATCAAGTCATCTCTCTACCCCCCAGCATCACCATCTCTTAACTATTCTATTCACTCGTGAATGACAATTAGAAAGACTCTTACCGACTAGCACAGCTTTCCAGGGTGTAACACTCATGTTAGCTATAGAAAGCCAATTTTAACATATGTCCTAAAACTTCCAATTACTGTCATTTAGAACTTTTCCTTGTCAGCTACATCATCACAAATGTGAAAAATAGAATAAATCTAATCAAAATGTTTAATTTTGTCACATGCCTTAATCTCAGCCTATGGGAAGGAGATCTGGAATCCTGGGTCATCTTCTGGTATGAATATATAAAGAGATCACGGGAAACAGAGGAGGAGTGAATCTGAGGGAGAAGGGGGTGTGTGTGGAACTGGGAGGGGTGAAGGGAGGGGAAACTGCTGTTTCCATGTAGTGTATGAGAGAAGGAATTATATATATGTGTGTGTGTATATACATATATGTGTGTATATGTATGTATGTATGTATGTATGTATGCATGCATGCATCTCAAAGCAAGCCTGGGCTACATGAGACTGTATCTGAAAAACACACGAAATGGTTTTTTAAAAAACAGTATTTAATCAGGGGCTGGGGAGATGGCTCACTCTCCCACCCACCCACACATTTGATGAGAAGCAGGCTGTGTTCCTAAGCTCTGTTTGGAGACACTTGCGTTTATAATCAGTTGATTCTCATGATCATTCATTACGAATGCTTCAGAGTGAGATAATGCCATTTCAACTACAGGCTGATCTCCTCACTGCCAGAGTTAAGCACGATTACTTCTTAGGCAGTGTCTACATGACTTTCAGTGTTTTTTTCAAAGACGGTTCGCCAAGCCTCTTTCTATTCCGTAGGCAGAGTCTATGTCACTGTCCAGAGGGACAGATGATTCTGGAGCCTTGAACAAAGTGAATATTTTACAGATTTTTAGTATGTTACACACACCTCTGGACTTCTGACAGAAGGAAACTAAGCATGGTGGCGAGCTGTGGCCTCTCCTGTTCTACCCGGCATGGTCTCTGGATAAGTGGTCCCTTGTGTTTAGCCTGGTCTTTAAGGAAAACTGGAATCTGCTTCTAGATTATAGTGGAAAGAAAGAATTTCCAGCCTCAATTTTAAGACCCCCCTAAGACACTGATTTTCTTTCTTTCTTTTTTAGTTTGCAGTGCTGAGGGTCAAACCCAGGGCCTCTCCAGCACTAGGTAAGCCTCCTCGGCTGGGTTACCCCCCCAGGTGTTTTTCCATTTGCTGTGTGAGGAATATGCGAAGTGATATCCACAGGTAAGTGATTTTGAAAAGAAAATGTAGGTGATTGTACACAGTGGGGGACTTAAGATGGTCCTCGCTTTCTCTCAGGGAGCTTGTCATTTGCTTGCTGCAAACCACAATGTAGGAGTGAGGGCGTGTAGACCGGAAGAACACACTTCTGGAGATGTCATTTGTAGTCGGTCTCCAGGATGCCTCTCAAAGGGCATTAACCTTCAGAGACGACTGGCTGGCAGCAGTGGAGTCTCTTCACCCTAGAACTGTGGTGACTCCCCTCTCACCATCAGGCTCAGTCTCCTGCAGAAAATCACCACTGTTGGCTTATATTTACACAAGCGCAATGGTGCACAATGCCCGAGTGTCACAGGTCTGCGGATGTCCTGTCTGTGTAAGTGACACAATCACCTATGGGGCGTAGGATGATTGGATCTGTGACCAGACTGATTGCCTTCACTACCAAATGAGATGTAGGTATTGTGGGAAACAGAACTCCCCTCATCCAAGGAAAACCAGGATAACTCACAGGGCGCACTCAGCATGGAGTACTAGTTAAGCACCGGTTATTGCTAGTGACCACATGTGTCTTCTCAAAGGGGGTCTCAGGATGAATTTCACAAGGAGGACTTTGCATCTGAACCAGTACATACACACACACATACACACATCACACACACACACACACACACACACACACACACGCACACACACACATACACACACGCGTGCACACACACATATGCACACACACACACACACACACACACACTAATAACTGCAAACAATGACCATGCATAAACCATGCTGCATCAATGAACCGGGCTCGCAGTAAAGATTTAAACCCAGAGGCCCCATTTCTCCAGGGCTCAGACCACATCTGCCCGCTTCCTTGTGGCCTGGTCATTATTATACATGGAGGAAACAAAACGTTTCATAGAGGACGATAGATACACAGGCACTTTTCTGGTTCTGTTTCAGAAGGAAAATACTGATCCTCATTTACAAATTGATTTTAAGACCCAAGACAAGCAGTTTGAAAAATACTGTGTAGCCAGGTGGTGGTGGCGCACGCCTTTAATCCCAGCACTCAGGAGGCAGAGCTAGGTGGAGCTCTGTGAGTTCGAGGCCAGCCTGGTCTCCAAAGCGAGTTCCAGGAAAAGCGCAAAGCTACACAGAGAAACCCTGTCTCGAAAAACCAAAGAGAAAAAAAGAAAAAAAAAAGAAAAAGAAAAATACTGTGGTATATGAAAACATTAACAAAGTTATTTTTTAAAAGCTAAATAGACGTGTTACTTTATTTCAGAGGCCTTGGCATGGTATTGGAATTATATGAAGCATTTATTAAATTTATTTAAGCATCCCCAT
>CABHPH010158154.1:0-21616 GCA_902168325.1 Peromyscus nudipes
TGATTCTGTTTCATTCCATGTTCCTAGATTATTCCCATTAAATACTGATATCATCTGTTTATTAGCATTTCTCCAAGACTCTTGTAGTTAAAATCATTCTTTCCAGAACAATTATACAAATATGTAATATTAAAGTTCATGAAAACTCTTTCAGGCTAGTTACAGGATGCATTGGAAAGGCAACATCATGTTCTTGAGAATTCTGAATTCATGGTCACCCTTGAAACATCAAAGGCTTTAGGGGCTGAATCAGATCCACTGTATATTTTTAACAACTTCCTTTTGTAATAGCTATTTTATCCGTAACTCTGAGAAAGTGATACTAGAGGCAGCCAGCAATATGGCTAGCATGGTGAAAGCAAGGGGAGCAGGTAGCACATATGCTCCTGGGGTCATGCCCAGAAATATAAAGCAAACTGCCCACAGGCTTTGCCAAAGGGGTCAGGGTTTCTCCAGGGCCTTTCCACAGAGAGGGCTTCTTTGCTATTCTCAGGACTTGTTCCCCCAAAGAAGTCACATGGCTCCTGCCAACTGAGTCATCCCTACTGCCCCTACCCTATACATTTTCTTTACCCACTGTCTACCAGTGAACATTCGGATTATAGCCATCCCTTGTCTGTTGTGAACAATGCTATAATAAACACATGGTGTCTAACATAATAGTCTTAAATGTATTGTCTGTACACCCAGAAGTGGGATTTCTGGACATCATTAAATTTCTATTTGTAGATGTTTGGAAAAACTACTTAACTGTGTCTCATGATGGCTGTGTAAATTTGCACTCCCAGAAAAAGCATTTCCTGTCTTCCATACCCAGCCCAATGCATGTTACTCATGTCTTCTAGAAATAATCTTCTCTAACCTGTTTGCAGTGACATGTCACTGTGTTTTAAACTTGCAAATTTGTGACAGTTAACACGCTTCCTTTTTTTTCATATATCTGGTGATGACATGAATTGCTTTTTGGAAAACTGTTTCTTCAGGCCTGAGTCATTGTCTAATTGGATCACTTACTGCCTTGTTGTAGAGCTACTTGGATTCTTCATGTATTTGAGCTGTTAGGTCTCTTCCAAGGCAGATTTCTGTGTGGTGCTAAGATTAAGCCCAGAGCCTCTTGCATGCTAGGTAAGCACTCTACCACTAAGCCCAAGAAGGATTTCTAAGAATGTAACTGAAACCCCCATGAGATAGACTCATGCAGGAATTGCTCTCAGAACTCAAGTTCCACTGTTTTATTATCCTGAAAAAGATTGGAAAGCTCTTAAAGAGTTTTAAGATGTAAACCATTTAATATTTTGGTGTTATCTTCAAAGGCATTTAGGTTACTGGGTACAATCATGACAGCCTATCTGCCCTTTGACTTTGTATTGTATCTGTCATGGGTAGCCAATGTTAGCAGGCGTAAGAAGGGGAGATATTAGGGAAAAACATCTAAAATTAAAATAAAAAAAAAACAACTCACATTTTCTATTTCATGTCCTTCTAAGTAGCTCTCACCTTTCTTTTGATTTGTTTTGTTTCCTCATGAAAGATGAGCACAATTTCTTCCTTCAGTCTACCTGTGCTGTATATGCTCACCACTCATTAACCTCAGCAGTCACCGTGTTTATCAGATTGGCTGTACTGGGTTGAAAGCATTTACTACACACAAGCACTTTCACTTCCATTAACGATGTCCTGTATGAATCATTTTCCTCAATGCTCTGAGAGATACCTGAAATGGCTACTTAAGCAAGGAAGGCTTTCTTCCAGCTCGCATTTGAGAGTGCAGTCCACAGTCCATCAGTGGAGAGATGACATTCAGTTCAGGTACAAGTGACACTAATAAGCTGCTACTAATCATTAGGAAACCTGCTTAGACAGACCTTTGAAAGTCTGTGTTGTAAACTGAGACCACACAACCCTCTGATCTCTAAAATATCTGCTCCAAATGGAAATGTCTCAATATAAAGTGTTTATTTGTAAGATTCTTACAGTTTTCTCTCTTTGTCTCTGTCTCTGTCTCTGTTTCTCTCTCTCTCTCTGTGTGTGTGTGTGTGTGTGTGTGTGTGTGTGTGTGTGTGTGAGAGAGAGAGAGAGAGAGAGAGAGAGAGAGAGAGAGAGAGAGAGAGAGAGAGAGAGAGATAGACAGGCAGACAGACAGACTGAGACAGACATGCACAGACACAGAGAAACAGACTCAGACTGAAAAGCAGAGGCAGAGACAGACAAAAAGGGAATCAGTGAATGAATATGTGGGCCCAAATCAAGAGAAAAATATTAATTACCCTTTGGTTGATGTGATCCAGTACCGTGACTGAAAATAACTTAAGGAAGGGTTTGTTTATTTTATAGTTTCAGCAGGATAGACTCTAGCATGGTGAGAAAGGCAGGGCACAGCAGCAGGAGGCAGAGAAGGAAAACAAGAAGTAGGATGAGACTATAAACCCTCAAAGCCTGCCCTCAGTGACATATTTCCTCTAGCAAGGCTGAACCTCCTAAAGGTTCAATGACCTCCCCAAACAGTGCACCCCAACTGTGGACCAAGTGTCCATGAGCCTATGGAGGACATTTCTCATTATAAACCACCACAAGAAGGTAAAGAAAATGTACAGAGAATGTCTTCTCTGTCCATAAGGAGGTAAAAATTTGCCAGAAGAGATCCAGCATTTAACACCTGCTTAGCAGAGAGCAATGGTATGCCGCAAGTTCTTTAGACTTCCTAGGTGGTTTCTTAGGCGCATCCTCTGAACTGCAAGAGAGCACAGAGAAGCAGCTTTGCAATTGGAAAAGCTTTTCTTACAAACTAAATAGAAACTAAAGCTGTGCTTTGCAGAGCTGAGCTTGTTTTGCGATGTTTCTGTATGTCAGTTAGGGTTCCCAGTACAGCAGACAGACCTCCTTATCGGTATAGTGTGTTTTCTAAACACCCCAGTGGTTACCCCAAACTCCACCTAGCTCCAAACATGACTATTCTGATTTTTCCCTATGCAAAGATGGCATAAATGCAATGAATTTTTCAGCTGATACCTGAGCTGTTATCACACAGTGGCCATACATTTGTGGTTTGGAGTTTGACAGTAAAAATAACCCAGGTTTCTTTTTTCCTTCTTTTGCCAATGCAAGGGTTGTTCCTGAAATGATCTTGTCATTGTAAGAATATATATGTTTGTCTTGAGAAAATTTGTCTTCTTTTTTTAAATTTAATTTAATTAATTTATTTTTTAATGCCGAATGCTGTTTATTGAAGGAGGGAGGAGGTCTTAAATACAGGCTTACAGCACAATGGGAGAACCCCAGAGGGCAGAAGTTTGCTACCGATGTTTTACAATCTTGCATCTAAGCTGTTAACGTCCATTATGCAGAATACACAGACAAGGAACTTCCCTTAAGCATTCAGGAGGGTGTGTCTTCTTATCGAAAGAGTACACTTTACACTTCTTGGTACCTGAACTACCAGTGTTAGAGTACCTCTGCCTTTGGGCCTGTAGTGGTTGATAATCTCAGTTTGTCAGGACCTAGCATCACTAGCGAGGTGAGTATGTCTGTGAAGGATCATCTACACTCAGTCTCTAGGATGGCTGTGAAGAAGTTTCTAGATCAGCTTCATTGAAGTGGGATGACCCAACACTTTCTCATGGGTGATATTGTCTTTAACATATAGGAACATGGTGCTTTTGTGTGAGTGCATGGAAAAGTATTGCTGAGTAGAAAAAAAGGGTTGTTTAACATATATGACTTTTCTGTATATTTGTGTCATGTAATTAGGAAATTTATGTCTAAGCGCTAATAATACGGTACATTGATCTTTCTTACCAATAATGCATTTTATTACCAATTTATATTATTTTATGGTTCTAACATGTCCTCCATTAAAATTTTTAACTTTGCAGTAATTGTCTTGGTATGTCAAATCATAATAAACCACTCATATTAAAAATATTTTTAGAATACATTTCTCGAGGGGATTGGACCTGCCTCAACTTGATGTGCCAGGCTTGTTGACTCTCAACTCTCTCTGAGGAGTAGATGGAGGATGAGATGGGGGAGGTGGGGAGAGCAGGAGGAGGGGAGGAGGAGGAACTGTGGTTGGATGTAAAATGAAAAGAGAATAAAATAAAAATTAAAAAATAAAATCAAAAGAACAAAAAAAGAATGTATTTCTAATGACATAATTATTTCCAAGACCAAATGCAAATGTGACAGGATTTTAGAATCCTTATATTTAATATCATATAAATATTAATTTACTTATTAAATAAATTGAGCTTTTCAATGTGTGCTAATGTATTTGGGGGAAGAGAAGAAAATATGTAAACATCTTATTACATTTTATTTATTTGCTTGTTTGTTTGCTTTATGTGTGCAGGTACACACACATTTGTTGAGGGAACATGCCACAGAGTAGAAGCGAAAGTCAGAAAATAAATTGTTAGTTCTCTCCTTTAATCATGGAGGTCCAGGAATTGAACTCACATCATCAGGGTTGGTAGCAGGGGCCTTCATTAGCTGAGCCACTTGCCTGCTCCAAAAGGACGTATTTAAATAAATAGATATCCTAGCTCTTTTCAACAGGCAAACAGAATGGTATAGGTGGTAGATAGAAGAATATTTCTGATATAAATCAAGTGAGTATTAAGAAAATAATAAACACAAAACAATATAAAAAATGGAAGAAACCATATTTATTCAAATTGGAAAGACCAAATAAACTTGATGCAAGCAAGGGTTATTTGAGTTTGTTTCTAAAAAAATATGTAAATAAAATTCTCATCTTATTGTTTTAAAAAGAAATCTGTGCTCTTATTATGAAGAACTTTTCCTATCCTTCCAACATTTGAGAGCATTTCACAAGGTTTAGATTTATATCTAATAATGTAATTACTTATAGAAGTAACCTGGGAAATAAGCTCAGAACCAAAGTCAGATGATTCTAATCACTTTCTAAAAATATATGATTAAAAGAAAAAAAGTAAATGCTACTTCTTTACTAAGCGTGAGAGAAATCCAATAAAAATCTATAGGGATTGTATTTTTATCACTGAGTTCTATTCATACTCATCTTACATAGTTCCCTGTACAAGAACCAAATATAATAAACATGACAACAGCATAAAACAAATTATAAAAATGAAATACCGATCCAAATATGATTGAAAGCTGAGCTTCCTTGAGCTAAGCCTGGTAAATATATGAGCACCTCTTTTGAGGAATGCTGCTCACTAAATCTTGCTTTGATTTACAATGTCAGAAACTTACCAAGACATGCTTCCTAATACACGTACTCAGTCATGGCTGAATTGCTCACTAATGTACTATATTCCCTCATGAACAAACCAATTTAATAATGTTGCCAGTGCCAGCTTTTGAACAATGCAGCCCCTCACTGACATTCTGGAGCAATAGCTCTTAACAATTAGGTGCCATTGTGGCATCATAACTTGCCATTGTCTTCCCAACAAGAGATGTTCTTCTTCTGATCCATGCAATTGACATAAATGTAAATGTCAGGCCAACCTACCAAACAAGTGGCCCACTGAAGCTCATCACCAGAAATGAGCTCACATCTGTCTCCTTGTTCTATATTGTTTTTCCATATCATTTATTTTTGAGTCTTTGAAAAGATGCCAACCCTGTCTTTGATCCTGAAAAGCAATTCCTGCTGAGTAGAAATGTCTCTCTCTTTTGTTAATGTTGTCTCTTTGGGAGCTGGGAAGATGGTTTAGTTGGTAAAAGGATTGCCTCATAAGTAGGAGAACCTGAGTTCTATGCCAGGAACCCACATTAAAAACACCAGGTCAGCTGCTGCATGTTTGTAATTTTAGCACTGGGGAGGCAAGGCCAAGCAGATCCCCAGAGCACTGATGAGCTAGACTAGCTCAACTAATGAGTTATAGGTTCAGTGAGCAACCCTGTCTTAAAACAAAACATGGATGGTGCCTGAAGAAGGACACCCAAGATTGTCATCTGGCCTACACACACACACACACACACACACACACACACACACACACACACACTAAAAAAGCAAATTCACAAATATGGTGTGTCTCCTTAGAAACCAGGTAACTAAACAGACTGCAAAATGCTATATAGATGTTAAACTCTAACAATTACAGGCCGATACACTTTTTCTACAAAAGTCAAGATATGGCAGTGTAAGTGAAGACTGTGAGGCAAGAGGACGAAGTAAAAAGAATTACCAAGGGGCATGTCTAGAACAAGCCATAATGAAATCCACCATTTTGTATACTAACCTAAATAATTGAAGTAAAATACACTCATCTTGACAAATTGACATCAATGACTAAAAACCCTTAAGAGATGCACAGTGTTAAAATTCAGTCCAGACTGCTGTTCCAGCCATAGCACCTGCAGCAGCCTTTCCCTCTTCCACCACTGGGAGCGCACTGCTGAGTGTGCAACACTCTAAACCTCACCACTCCATTTAAGTTCTGGTCAGCTCATCTACCTTGCAGAAGGTGCTCAAGAAGGTGAAGGTTTTTCCACAAAACTATCTTCATAGCAAGAATCCAAGATAATAGATGGGTAAGTGAGCATTTTTTTTAATACCAACCAAATAATAATACAATAAAATGCAGCAACAGATAAAAGAATAATTTTTAAAGGTACAGTAAACATGTGTGTTGAGATAAGGGTAAATACAGGGAAAGAAATACAAAAAAGAGCATTAAAACAAATAAAATAATTAAATATGAAAGTGAATTAAGAAGTTAATTGAAGGGTTCTCTGGTCATATTCAGCAAAAGAACGAACCAGTGAGTTGGACAATGAAGTCTAAGAATACTGCAGGAGGCAGCTGAAGGGATAAAGAAGGCAGAAATAATGAAAAATATATAAGAGATATGGGAAATAGCAAAGTCAACATTCATTAATAGAAGTCCCGGCCGTTGAAATACTAAAGAGGGGAATAACTGAATAAATAACAAGCAGGAATTTTGAGAGCTAAAGAAAGCTGAAAGAACAGATGAGAAGGGTTCATGACACATGAACAAGGGCTGGGGGCAGACTTAAAAAAAGAAAAATATGAACTTTCATCACATAAAAATCCCAAAATGAAGTTCTACAAGCTTCCTGAAGAAAACAGCTTACATTCACAAAAAAAGCGTGTGTCAAAAACAGGAGACACTGAACTGAACATGCGTGGCCATCAAAGCCAATGTTTAAGAAAAATAAATGGGATTTTAGAGTGCCCAGCATTCCCAAATTGTATCTATTTTACTTTCTTTGAACAGATTTGGAAATATGACTGCATCAGAAAGGAACAAAAGGAAAATATTAAAATATAAATTAAAAGCTTAACTATATTAATTGATTCTACCATTTATAGATAATTATAAAGTAATACATCCTTTTTTGAATTGTGTATATACTGAGTAGCAAGATCATCTCTGACAATTGGAGGCTAGCCTGGTCTACATAATGAGGTTCAGGTGAGCTATATCTATAGACTGAGACCCTTTCTCAAAATAATTTTAAATTAAATAATACCAAGAGGTTACTTGATGGGAAAATGTTTATCAGAACAAAATTATGAAGAAGAAGTTTGGTTATATTTTCTTGTCATTAATAAAAAGAAAATTGTGGTTTGCAGTAAGAAAGTGGATGCTATATTATCATCAATAGCCTGGAATGAGGCTCAGAAGTTAAGAGAATTTATTATTATAACAGTTTTGGTATAAGGCTTCCAGGTCCCATATCCAGCAGAGGCTCACAAACACCTATAAATCCAGCTCCAAAGGATCTAACACCCTCCTCTATCCTCCATGGGTACCCACATACCATAAACATATGATATATATATATATATATATACAAAAAAAACAATATTGAATCTTTACATGGAAATGAACATAACCACTAGTATCTATATAAGCCACTGAGTGTCCCCCAGAACATATAAAGCAGTGGCCATTGAGCCAAAAGATGAGCCCTGAATTTTAAAGCTTTACTTGAATATTTTGACAGTATTTATTTCTCTACTTGGGTGATGAAACAGAGAAAAACTGAACAACACACTAAAAAAATTCCATGGACTTTTCATGTTGATTGAACAGCAATATTTAACAAGAAGAGCACAAAATTTACAAAATGCAAACATTCCAAGGTCTACTTGGAAAGTCATGGACATTAAAGAATCTTGTGGGAAAAACAAAGCTACAGACGCTTCAGTCTTTGTTAGAGAACTTTTTCAAATATCCCAGGAATAACTAATATTGGCTCTTTATAACAACTCTCAAGCAAGGGGTAAATGAAACAGTTGATGAGTCCGGTATAAGCCTGACACAGATTTCCTCCAAACCCTTAGGGAAACTAAGATCACATCCCATACCTCCCCAATACAGGTCAAACTCTTCCTGAAGAGCACATTAACAAGCCATTTGTGCTGGTTTGAATAGGAAGGGCCCCATAGGCTCAGAGATTTGAATGCTTGGTCATCAGGGAGTGGCACTACTTGACAGGGATTAGGAGGTGTGGCACTGCTGGAGGAAGTGTGTCATTGGGGGTGGGCTTTGAGGTTTTAAATGCTCAAGCCAAGCCCAGTGTCTCACTCTTCCTGCTGCCTGCAGATCCAGATGTAGAACTCTCAGATACCTCTCCAGCACGTCTGCCTGCACACTGCCGTGCTTCCTGCCTTGCTGACAATAGACTAAACCTCTGAACCTGTAAGCCAGGCCCAATTAAATGTTTTCCTCTGTAAGAGTTACTGTGGCCATGGTGTCTCTTCACAACAATATAAACCTGAACTAAGACAGTCACTGTACTTGGGCAAAAATGACAAAGAAAAATAATAGATGATAAATGTAATCAAAAGAAAAAGTTGACGCAGACATTGTCCTTTGGTTTCTGAAAGGATGTAAAGGAGTAAGAAGGCAAGCATTCATTCTGGAAGCTCAGGTTGATTCTATGGCCCTCAGGAAAGAATTTCTATCTAGACAAAAGGCCGTGCCTGGAAGTCATAGGGCCTGGGGGTAGAACCTAGTACAGTTGTCCAACCATATTCTCAGCTTTGGTCATAGAAACTTCTCCCTTCAGGGAATGATACTGAATGTACACCCTCCCAATTGGTCAAAGTGCTGAGAATAAGTAACTGTTGAGCGATCAGCCTTAAACTAAACATCCAGGCTCAGGGAACAGCATGGAAGAGGGGCAAAAAGAGTGTAAGAACTGGAAGATGAGTAGAAAGGCTGTGAAATGCTTTCTTCTGGATGTTAAAGGTTATTACACCCATGAACTCATTGGAGCTATGGCTTCTAGCACAAAACGTATAAAAGATTAAACCTATCAACATGCTAGAGGTCAGTGTGTAGGGTCCAAAGCAGGTTGATCACACAACTGCCATGATAGGCTTAGGGGCCCAGACACAGCTGCTGTGACAGGTTTACTGGCAGTCAACACTCAGATCCAGGAAAAGCCATAAGCTAACATACCCAGGGATGGAACAATAATATTTAAGGGGAAATAGCTGACATTCCAAACATTCCAACCTTTAAGATTAGATAAGATCACAAGATGTCCCTGAGTCTAGCACAGACCTATTTCCCCTTTTTACCAAGCTACCCCTAGACAAATGTCAGTCAAACAGAGTCCTGAAACCTGGAAATCCCCTCACCCCAACCTCTGCTATGTTAAAAACCCGACCCAGCCCTGGCTCGGGCTCTCTGCTCTCACCACTGCGTCAGACAGACAGAGACCAGCTCCAACTTCAATAAAGGCTCTTTGCTTTTACATATGGGATTCAGTCTCCATGGTGGCATAACAGTCAGCAGTACTGAGAGTTATGATTAAGAAACAGTATTACATAGATGAAATTGTCGAAGTCTAAATACAAGGTATTCTAAAACTCCATCAATCAAGACAAGGAAGTCCATTGGCAATACAGAAGTGAAATAATATAGAAAAGAGGGGACAATACTGCAGATCACAGAAGTAACATAAATTTCAATTCCAAAATTAGATAAGAACATCACAAAAATAAAAATCTCACAAAATGTTAAGTAGCTTTTAATTGTTCTTCAAATTCAACTCCTAGTTTTGCAATATTTATTGGTACCTAAATGATATAGATAATGTGTACAAAATGCCCAGTAACAATCATAAGTGCCAGGGCTAGGGGTTGTAGCTCAGCAGTAGAGCACTTGCTGGTATGTGCAAGGCCCTGGGTTTGAACCCAACTGTAAAAACTCTTACAAAAAGAAGTGTTCATTCAGTGATGGTCATTGTTTGTTTTATGATTCTGTAGGAAGGATAGCATGTTGATCACTCTTCTAAAGTATCAGAAAGTAGTAAAGATTTCTGAGAAATAATTGGCATTTGAAATTATATAGGAATGTTTAACAATTTTCATGGGCCAAGTTTGCCAGTATTAGTGAGAAGGAGATACTTAGAGAACAGACGTGTTCAACCTGTGAGATGGCTCCATGGGTAAAGAAGCTTGCCACCAATCCCTTAAATTCAACCCCCGGGTCACATGGGACACATGATTCCTGCAAGTTGTCCTCTGACCTCCAGAGCTGTGTTGTGGCATGTGCCACAAAAAAAAATTTAAAACGTTAAGAATAAGAAAAAAAATCTCTAAAATAAATAACAACTATAAACCGTGAAATGAAGTTTCACTCCTATCAAAATCAAAAATCTATCCAATGCTGGTAAAGGCTGCTCTGGCCTGGAAAGAATAGGTACTAATATTGTGAAAAGGAATCATATTATCAATGGCTTCTATTCTATAAATGTGATGACAAATTGCATCATTAGTAGGACCAAAAATACTTCCCCTATGTGTACAGCATAAGAAAAGACACAATGTTAGTTTGTGACCAGGAATACCTTTCATGTACAGATACAAAGCATTCTGCTCACAAAACCTATGACCCAGAAACAAGTTAAAATCGAGAAAAAAGTTATTTTTTAACTAAGATATTTATAAAGGATTATATAATGAGGGCCAGAAAAAGCAAAGCAAATTATAACAGTAATACAATGGAATAATCTAGAGCCATAATACCTTTTTTAAAATGTATTTTCTTATTTATGTGTGTGTGTGTATGTGTGTGTGTGTGTGTGTGTATACGAGGGTATGTGCACATGAGGGTAGTACACTCAGAGGCCAGAAAAGGGTATCAGCTCCCCCTAGTGCTGTGTTCATAGGGAATTAAACTTAGGTCTTCCGGAAGAACAGGCTGAGCCAGCTCTCCAGCTGCATGATGGCTTTTATTGAAAGTGATGTAACAACAAAAGGAAAACTTTAGGCTGCAAAGTGATGTGTGTGTGTGTGTGTGTTGTGGGCATATGCGTGTGTGTACACACGCACACACTTGCTTGTGTGCATGCATATAAGTGTGTATGTATATATGTATGTATGACCTAAGGAACTCAAATGAATAAAAAAGAGAAAGCCAGCTGAGCATCAGCATTCATCTCTGCCTGTATTCTGCCTGTATTCTGCCTGTGGAGGCAATGGGAATACCTCTCTCACAGTCCTGACACCATGTTTTCCCCACCATAATGCACTGTTTTCTTAAACTGTGAGCTAAAATAAGCCCTCCCATACTGAAGACGCTTTTGTCAGGCATTTAGACACAAACATCAGAAAAAAATAGTTAATGTGCCCTGTGGGAAACAATGCTGAGTGTCTCTGTAGTGGTTTAAAGGAATGTGGCCCCCATAGGCTCAGAGGCAATGGCACTATTGGGAAGTGTGACCTTGTTAGAGTAGGTGTGGCTTTATGGATGGAAGTGTGTCATTGGAAGTGGGCTTTGGGGTTTAAAATGCTCAAGCCAGGCTGAGTCTCTCTCTCTCTCTCTCTCTCTCTCTCTCTCTCTCTCTCTCTCTCCCTGCTCTTTGCCTATCCCAGTGTAGAACTCTCAGCCACCTCTCCTGTTCCATGTCTGCCTGCATGTCACCATGCTTCCCATCATGACAATAATGACTAACACCCTGAACTGTATGTAAGCCAGCCCACAATTAAATGTTTTCCTGTAAAAGACTTGTGTGGTCCCGAGTTCAGAAAATCCTCCAGACAGGGGAGTAAAGGATTGTAGGAGTGAGAGGGGTCAAGGACACCATAGAATACTCACAGTATCAACTAACCTGGGCTTGTAAGGGCTCACTGAGACTGAACCAACAACTGGTGGGTATGCATGGGACTGACCCAGGCACTCTGCGTATGTGTTACAGTTGTGTAGCATGGTCCTCTTGTGAGACTCCTAACAGTGGGAGCAGGGGCAGCCTCCAACTCTTTTACTGGCTTTTGGGATCCTACCTTTCATACTGGGCTGCCATGTCCAACCTTAAAACATAGAGAAGGGCTTAGTCTTACTGCAACTTGATAAGCCATGTTTTGTTGATTCTCATGGGAGTCTTGCCCTTTCCTAAACAGAAATGGAGGAGAAGTGGATTGGGGGGTGGGAACAGAGGAGGGCTGGGGGGAAGGGACTGGGAGAAGAGGAGGGAGGAGAAACTATGGCTGGATGTAAAATAAATAAATAAATAAATAAATAGATAAATAAATAAATAGATAAATAAATAAATAATTTTTTGAAAGTTGTGATCATGGTGTCTCTTTAGAGCAATAGAAACATAACTGAGATAGTCACTGTACCTACATAAAAGTGATAAATAAAAATAATAGATGATCAATGTAATCAAAAGGAAGAGTTGACATATTCCACCTGGACTCAGTCTTTTCACTACCATCCTCTTAGAAAAGTGACCATTTTAATGTTTTAATCCCATAACCTTTGGCCTGAAAAAGCATTCAGAACAGAATTCACTTGTGCTCCATTCAACAGTCTCTGCTTATTAATTTTTTTCCTCAAAAAATTTGAGGATGGAACTTTCTAAACCTTCCCCATCTCCTAGTGTTTCTTGGCATCTTCTGTAACAAACATGTACAGGCTTTTGATATTGCAATATAATGCTATCATCTACAAAATGCTCACCTGAGAACCATCATGTTATCAAACTGCCAAAAAAAGATGAGGAAAACATCTCATCATGTTTTCAGTATATTTAGAACTTAGTGTTATATTCTGGAGGTCATCACTAACCTTATAACCAATGACATCCACAGCTGTGCTCTTCCAAATTCTTGTCTAAACTAACTCTGTTATTTGGTACTGTTGGTTATCAAATGATTCCTAACTATTTCATGTTCAAGAGATTATTTTGGGGCTAGAGAAATGTCACCATGGGTGAAAAAACACTCCATACAAGCTTGAGGACCTAAGCTTGGATTCTCAGAATCTACATGGAAACCAGATGTTTAGTTCAAATGTCTGTGACATTAGTGCCAGTACATAGAGATAGGGGACAGAGACAGAGGGCCCTCTGCAAGCTTCAGGCCAGCTACCCCGGCACCTGCAGCAGAAAACAGCAGAGATCTGGCTCAAACACTGTAGAAAGTAGGGACTGACACCCAAGTTTGTCCTCTTACCTGCACATGTGCTCTCCTGCACACACACACACACACACACACACACACACACGCACACTGCACATCATGCATGCATAAAATAAAGATAAAGTGATAAAACACTATTTTATGATATTGAATTAACTTCAAAATCCTGCATCTATTGGGATACAGTGACTTTCAGGACGATTGAGCTACATTTTCTCTATTTATAGAGATTAAGAATTACCCAGAGGAGTTGGCGAAATGGCTCAATAGTTTAGAGGACACAAGTTCAGATCGCAAAACCTGCATGGTGGTACACAACTCCCTATAACTCTAGCACCATAAGCTCTGCTCCAATGCCCTCTTCTGGCCACCAAGGGCACCAAGCTGGCACATGAAGTACATACCTAGCTCCAAGCAAATGCTCATATACATAAAATACGAGTAAATAAAAATAATTATATGAAGATAATGGAATACTCTGGGTTATTAGTACGCTTCTTATACTTCTTATTACTCGTATAGCCCCCTCTAGGATAATGTTGATGAAACAGCGTTTCCTCCAGTCTGTAATATTCAAGGTAACATCTATCTGTCTTATTTATGGAAAGGAGTAGGGGTGCACAAAGAGCCTCCTCTGGATAGCTGTTTGATCTTTACATTTTAGAACTGAAGGACATCTATTTGAGAGAAGATAGCTGGAAGTCAAGAGTCACCAAATTAAAATCTGAGCCTTTCTGCAAACGTCCTGGGAGCTAACACTTGACAACAAGACTGGTCCCTAAGACTGGTGCCACCTGCAGAGTTGTGAAGAGTCTGTATGATGTGCATGTCTTGAACATCACAAGCTCCACAACGTGCTTCAAGAACAGAACTGACTGCAAACCTAAGAAAAAGGAGCACACTCCTTGGATTTCCGTTTAGCCCTTTTACAATTAATCCCTCCTTAAAGTGATCCATAAAACAAGTTCCTGGAAAGGGAAAAAAATGCAGTAAAGTTATTTCGCAATGGGTGTGTGGCCTTGCCTTGGTACTACGGGGGACTACGGAGCTGACAATGGGGCCTCTGTAAAATACAAGCTGCGGACAGATGAATAAGTATATAAGTGTCTAGAAAATGTAATTAGTGACTTAGGAGATATATCTAAGAAAAATTACAGCTTTTCATCATTTTAAGAGGCCAGAGACTAGAGTGCACTGGCAGGAAAAGATGTGTGTGGCACAGACGTAAACAGCAGTCAAAGGAAATCCCAATACTACTCCCTAGTGCCTATGCCAAGGTGGCAGTATATCACTTCATGTTGTATTAGCTAAGTCCGGGATTTTAATTTTTTTCTTTCTAATCGATATTCTCTCAGTCAGAGGTGAAAACCTAGCCTCAGATCTTGATCGAGGATTCACTGTGCTGGGCACTGACATAACTAAGACAAAGGTAGGGATTTTACTAAAATGTATTTTTTCCTTACTGGTCTCTGGTGGAGATTCTGTTATTTAAACACAAACTGATTGCCATAGCACTAATAAGCTAGCTCCAAAAATTTTCTTTACAGTGCAGCTTCTTTATCAGTGCCTTGGGCCGTCAAATCTGGTATCATTCTCTTCTCTCTCTCTCTCTCTCTCTCTCTCTCTCTCTCTCTCTCTCTCTCTCTTCCATAGCCAGATGCATTCTGTTTGTTCTTATAATACATCCTGTGTCTAGACTCACAGTGATTACTGTATTGACCTAAATATAACAACACAGACTGACTACAAAAAGGGTTGTGTGTCAAACACCTTGGTGAGCTTCTGGGTTCAAGAGCAATTTCTAAGAGCATCACAGTCTCGTCTCCATAGCCTTGATCCAGAAAACGAAAAGTAGGTTGCACATTAACCTCTGATTGTTCTTACTTTCACAGAGGCAGCACCTGAGAAATAATTGTTTACAAGAATGTTATGAACTTTGACACAACTGCCATGGATTAGAACACAAGTTTACAGAAGCTCACAGAGGAGCTGGAGAGATGCCCAACAGCTAAGGGATTCTTGCTACTCTTCCAGAGGAACCAGCGTTTGGCTCATAGCATCCTTGTTGGGTGATACACAATCTCCTGTAGCTCCTACTCCAGGGGATCTAATGCTCTCTCCTGACCTCCACAGACACCTGCACACATATGCACATATATACACAGATACAGAAATAAAATAACTCTTTTTAAAACAGATGAGAGAATGCTTTAACAAGGTGGTCCAAGGAGATATCTCAAGAGACCAGGAGAAGTGTCCTTTCCCATGCAGTTCAGGGAAAAACCCGGAGGCTTGTATTTCAGATCTACTGTGAATTCACATGCCTCTGTTTATAATAGGAATTTTCTAGCAAATTTTGATGAAAATTGAATTTTGTATCTGTACTATCTATTGGAATAGCATATTGATTTAAATAATATGTATTAGGAATGATCCACGTTGGAACCAAGTTCTTTTTTGTTTTTGTAAGGTTAAGCAGAGAAGGCAGGAAAGAGACAAACATATATAGTCTAAAGATGTCTAAACACAAATTCCACAGAGAATGTGCAAAGAAGAATCTGAAGTCATTTCTTCAAAGTTGAAAGGAAAATCTTAATTAGATTAATTATTTTTGGATATCAATATAAATTAATTTTGGAACTTAACCATATCTTTGATTTACTATTCATTGTCTTAAACTATAAATGAAACCTTAAGATTGGCATGGAATGGCTGAAATAAGAAGGGTTTATGTTGTCTGATATTCATATCTTCTATTAAGTTTAAGGAATTTAAACACACGAAACAGGAATCAGGCCAGAAAGATGGGTCAATTAAACAAAACAGAAACAGGAAAGAAAAAGTGAAGACACATTTTAATATATGATAAAGGCACTACATAACCTAACAAGATTGGAGAAAAATTATTGTGAAAATATTGCTCAGGAAATGAAAGTCATTCTAGAAACAAATAAAGCAATTCCTTAATCACACATTTCACTATGGTCTAGATAATATGTATTTCTGTGTCCACAATCAATTCCATGGAAAAAATATAATATACACAGGAAGCCACAAAAATTTTAAAAGTAAAAGAATAAGTAGTTATCTGTACTTTGATCACAAGAGGTAATTATGTCCAACACAAATACATTCCGAAAAAATATTGATAATACTTAATAAACTGAAACAAATATGTACAAGATTCTGACTTCGAAAACGAGGCAACTAAAATATGTTTCTAATAAACCACATGCAGTGCAGCAATTAATCCAGGAATTTTATACCCGTGTGCTCAGCTGGTGTCATCCCAAAGAAGCACTGAAAAGCGCATGCACAGGCACTTTTGAACTCAGACGGTCTACATGTACATGTGTGTAAGGCTGGCAGATGACTGGTGTAGACACAGACTAATGTGAGAATATTTGTGGTGGTTCTGTGGGCAACGGGGAAGACATGTATCAGCTAAGCAACTGTTTGCACCCACATAATTGTGTGCACTCTTTAAAGTCATATTTTAGCAAAAGTAGACTCACATGTAATACACATGCTCACATACACACTTTTCATTAACCAGAAAAGTAGGTTTAAGACATAAAATATTAAAGCAATGTTGTTATAAACAGTTATAGTAGGAGCAGAGGCCACAGAGAACTTGGACACATGATGGCTTTAATTACTTTTCTACACTTTTTAAGTATGCACATATACACATGCATTTTATCTTGGAATTTAGAGTCCCTACATCACTACATAGGAAACATCTATGACTATATTTTGTGCCAAATTAACTAATTTCAGACTGTTCAGCTGTCTTGATAAAAAAAAATGACTCTATTGCATGGTGTTTCTCTGCCCCAGCTTCCCATTAGAATGCTAGACAGTTTCCAGAAAATATCTTTGTCATAAGACCTTCATTCTCAAAAGACAGTAAGTAAATTATTCAGGGATACCGATGTATGTTTTAAATGCCTTAGATTTGTTTGACTTAATGTGCAATGAGGAGGTTCTCAAACTTGTTTCCCCATAAAATTCATAGAGACAATGCTTTAAATTTTAGACTGCCAGGCCAAATTATCCAGAAATTTTCATATGGTTGATTTAGAGACAGAACCTGAAAACAAATACCACATATGACATACCTTATACTCCTACATACACCACACACAGTCCACACACACAAATTTATCACACTTACATAAACACATCACAAATATGACATATATACCACACCATGCTTTATACATAAACTATATACAAATACCACAAACATACACACCATACACAGGCATCCATCTCCCATAAAGCATCTATACATACACATATTGTGGGATGTTTGATTGCACTGTGAAACCTGAGGCTGTGTTAATAAAATCAACCTTGGGTCAGGAGGCAGAGCCAGCAACTAGTTGACAGAGAGTACAGAGGAGCTGGGAAGGAGCCATAGAGAGGACAGAGGAGCCAGGAAGATAGAGAGACACAAAGAAAGGTATGGTGATAGTGTTCCCCAATATATTGTGTGCCCTAATAAACTTATCTAGGGTCAGAGAACAGAACAGCCGCTAGAGTCCAGAAAACGGTGGTACACACACCTTTAATCCTAGCATTCTGGAGACAGAGATCCATCCGGATCCCCATCCAGATCCCCATCCAGATCTCTCTAAGTTCAAAGCCACACTGGAAACAGCCAGGCAAGGTGACACATGCCTTTAATCTCATGAAGTGATGGCAGGAAGCAGAAAGTTATATATGGCGTGAGAACCAGGAACTAGAGCTGTTAAGCTTTTAGGTTTTTGAGCAGCAGTTCAGCTGAGATCCATTTGGATGAGGACTCAGAGGCTTCCAGTTTGAGGAAACAGGATCAACTAAGGAACTGGTGAGATGAGGTGGCTGTGGCTTGTTCTGCTTCTCTGATCTTCCAGCATTCACCCCAATACCTGGCTTCCAGGTTTGTTTTTATTAATAAGACCTTTTAAGATTCATGTTACAGAAAGGAGAAGGGAGGGACTTGGAATTTCGAGGCCTTTTCTTTTGGGACAACTACAGAGTCAATCTCTTGCTGGGTCTCTGGCCAAACTAGAAAGTCAGCTGGTTGCTCTCAGCCTCTGTGAGCTAGTAGGTTTTCATCCCAACGTCTGACTCCCAAGTCTTTATTGGTAAACAGAACAATAGAGACTTAGTTAAAAACTACAGTTGGTGGCAGCAGTAGAGCCTGTGCTGGCAACCTGGAAATCCCGCCAGGTCACAGCGTGAGCATTGGGGCATTGACTGGGGAGCTGTGGGACGGCAGAAAGTAGTTAAAAATATCAGTAGATTCAGGTGCAGCCACTAAGCGCACAGAAAAACAACATACTCATTACACACATTCTATGCATCACATGTGTATGACACCCACAATACATACCACACATCATATGCATATACTATACATTCCTCCCACACATATACCATGTATGTATGTATCATCCACACACATATACCACAAACACCGCACACCCTCACCTACACACACACACACACATCCAATACATACAAACCACACATACATACCACACATCCCATATCCCAAATAAAATGATACATAGAGAATTCACACACATAATACATTCTCACCTCATAGGGCATTACACATGTACATGTGCGCACAGACCACATATACCACTAGACAAACAACCGAGTGTATTACTTCTGATCAGTAGAATGATTAAATTAGCCTAAGCTTTCAAAGATGACACCAAATTACAATCACAGTGCCTATGAGAAAATGATTCAAATTTAGATGACACTGCTGAGGAAAGGTAATTCCATGGAGGGACAGAAAATCTTACCTGTGATTCTGATGGATTGAAATTGCAGGCAGTGTACCACTTACACAAACATTGTTCAATACAAATCCAATACAGCACACATTTAGGTGTGTGATGGGCACATTAGGCCTGGAGGAACTTAGAGACAGAAGGAGTGGATGTGAGCTGGCAGCAGGTAAAGGGACCTCTGTAAAAGGGAGGCTGAAGAGGTCTATGGAATGGAGAGAGTGGCTAGGTTAAAAAGCATGCTGATGGTGTTTGTTTCTGAGAGGAGGAGAGAATGACAACCAGGAAAGAAAAGCATCCTGTTGATTGGGTAGTAGGGAGAAAAAGAACAGAAATGGGTGTCACCAAACACTGATGATTAGAAATGTGGGCTGGGGGTGTTTTAGTCAGTAGATCTGTGCAACGATAAGGATCTGAGTTCAATCCCAGAAACAATGTAAGGAGCAAGCACATACACACAATGAACAAAGAAACCCAGATATTTTGGTGCATACTTATACTCTCAGCCCTGGAGAGGTGTGAACAGGTAGATTCCTGTGGCTTGTTAGCCTGCCAGCCTAGCCTGCTTGAGGATTTCCAGACCGATAAAAGAGCCTGTCTCAAAAATCAAGGTGGATGGCTCTTGAGGATCAACATGCAAGGTTGATCCTTGGCCTCCACATGCTTTCACACAGATAACATGCACACCTGCATTGCACGCACACACACACATACACACACACACACACTTATCTGTCATTCTACTAGGTATGTGGGAGAATCCAGCTTTGAGTTATGAGAAACTAGCATGGAAGTTGCATACATGTAACATTTGAATGGCAGAGGTGCTCATGTCTTTGGCCACATACTTACTAGTGGGATTGCTGGATTATAAGACAGATGTGTGCACACCTTCCAGGCCACTGCAAATATGTGCAGTAATTCTCAAACTTTAGACTTTCAGAGTCACATCCAGGAGTAGTTGAAACACAGATTGCTGGGCCTCACTCCCCGAATTTCTGGTTCTGTTGGTCTCTGTTTCCAAAATGTATTTGTTTTCATTTTCCAACTCGACACAACGAAAGAACTGCAAAGATTTTCTTGAGGTAATACTACTTCAACTTCACCCTGAACAGTCCTGTGCTGCATCTGGCTTACTCAGATATAGCAGGTGAAAATACAGTGGCTTCCATTCATGGAATTTCTGACAAACACTGAATGCTTTATAGTGTAAGTATGATTCATACAATATCTGCATGTGTATTTGGATATATATCCATAATTATACTAAAAATGTCATTTATCTGAAATACAAATGTTAGTGAACATACAGTGTTTATCAGGCAACACAGATATCACCATTAGTCCTTTTTTTTCATTCTAGACTTCGATACACAGCTTGCATACTTATTACTCAGAGAAACTGTAAAGGGCATACAGGATGTGCAGCCTCAGTCTATCTAAGTTCCACTTCTTCTACCACACATTACACACATACTGTTGGGTTCTGTTTTCCAGGTCCCTGGTCTTGAGTGAGACACACTCCCAGACTCCAAGGCTGCTGATCCAGGGTCTGCTAGGGACTTTTATGCAGGTATTCACACATTAGTGTATCCCTCCCAAGCTGGAGCAGAAAAAGAAAACATCACAACTCTTAATGCTGCCTTATGCCCCCACCTGCCCATGCATCTCAATTGAGCTGCCTTTCAGACCTGACCTAACTGTTTAAGGGGTCACCTGACTGACTCCTCCAGGGTTATGATTCTAAATTAAGTCTGATGCCAGGGAGGCCAGGCAGAAGAACTCATGGCTTACCTTTTTTTTTTTTTTTAAGACAGAGAAGGAAAGTCAGTTCACATTTACAAATCAGTTCTTTGTATTCAAGAGGTCTAACAGGCAGTTAGCATTTTCCCCAGGCATGTCTTCAGTCTGGGAGTCCAGGGCCAGGCCAGGTGAGTGATCCGCATCCTGTGCTCACCCACTTGCTCCAGGGAAGGGCTTCAGAGGTTTCATCTGGCTTCTGAAATGTCAGCAGTCTCCCCAGCACTTTGGTTTTTAAGAGTTTAACATAGACCTTTGCACCACCAAGTCTCTTTCTAGTAGATGAAACTATTATTATCAACTGGTTCTGATTTTAAGTACACTAGCTGTCAGGAAGATCATTGGAAATGCAAACTCATCATTCAGAACATGTACAACAGGACAGACCTTTTATGTTAATGGTTATATTGATTGTCAATATGACAGGATCTAGAGTCACCTAGGAGACAACAATCCCTTGAGCCCTTGCGCCTGTTTGTGAGGAAGTTCCATGACTGGGTTAAGTGAGGTCTGAAGACCCACCACGAGTGGAGTGTGGGCAGTACCACCTGTGGAGTCTTTGACTGATAGGAAGGAGAAAGTGACCTGAGCAACAGTTTACATCTCTCTCTGCTTCCTGACT
>CABHPH010158154.1:31751-58199 GCA_902168325.1 Peromyscus nudipes
CTTTCTTTCTTTCTTTCTTTCTTTCTTTCTTTCTTTCTTTCTTTCTTCCTTTCTTTCTTTTGACTACTCCATGGTAACTGTTGTAAGAATTTCTCGGTTTGCAACAGTAATTCCATCTTCAGGTGTGATTATTTTGCTATTAGATCATCTGTTACAGTGTTAGCTTTTATAAGTGGATCTTGTAGAATCCACGATTTGAAAGAATCTTGTTACGTCCCCTAAGGCAAAATCAGGTACTATGGACAGTGGGCCCAGGACACTCATGGCACTCTTACCTAAATCCCAGTGCACATGTCATAGAGGAAAACAGACCTACATAGAACATGCCATCGTCTCAACAGTGGCACTGGCATCATCTCTTGGTTTTTAATATTTATGTTCATTTGAAAAAATTATTTATTTATGGGGGTGGGGGCTCCTGCCAAAGTGTCTATGTGGGAAACCAGAGGACACTTTGAGGGAATCAGATATCTCCACATGAGTCCTGGGGATTGAACTCCCAGTTTGGCAGGCTTGGCCGCAGGCTCATCTGTCTCTTGAGCCCTCTTCTATCTTCACTTATTAATTGGCGTTAAGGGAAGTATTAGGCTTCATTATAGCATTTGCAAACAATTGGTTGATCCTCCTTCCACTTTGTCCCCATCCTTCCAATAGCCTTGTGCTCTCTCGCCCCCAGTAGTCTCTCTTCCTTCAAGTCACATCTGACCTCTTGTTCTCCCCTCTTCCACAATGCTTTTGTCTTTGCTCTTGTAGTTCTCTTTCTAGTTTCATGGCCTGTACCTATACTCACACCCAGATACACACACATGCATGCATGCATCCATATTTAAAAACAGCTGAAGTTGAATTACTGTGATCTAAGCGATAGATTCTTACAATGGTTTTGTGTGTGTGTGTGTGTGTGTTTGCCTTTATTTCATTTTAATTGTATTATGTTCATGCATGTGTGAGTTGCTTCACATGTGTGTATGCACATATGTGTTTGCTAGTGTACAAATGTGTGAATATCTACATTAAAGCTAAGATCTACATGTGAGAAAGAACATGTGGCATTTAGGTTTTTAATAATTTAAGGACACACATACTGCATGACTCTAGGCTCTAACATCTTCATCGTCTCCAGTCTGTGGCTCAGATTCTGAGGTCTACCATGAGCTGGCTCTTGCTCATAGTAGCTCATTCCCCTATGTGCTGCCGGACATGCATACACAGAAGCACAAACTTAAATCCTTTGAACTTTCTCAGCATTAACTCGCTCAGGCAGGACTGAAAGTGTTTCCTAAAAGGAGGATTTTTTATTGTTCTTGCCCGTTATCAGCATGTGCAGCTGGGAACACCTGGAAACAGAAATTAGGACATGAGTCATTTACTTTCTCCAAGGAACGGACATTGTGAATTCTAACCCAAGCCCGGAGGTTGCTGCCTTGTAGTAAAGAGTTGTTTGAGGACTTTCTGTTTCTCTCTTCTGCCCAGGTCTACACTGACAGGTGTGTCTTTCCACACATCTTTGACCTGGTGATGATTCTCCCAGTATTCCACGGAGACCACAGAAGTTTAGGAAATTTGGATTTCTAGAGACCCAGGCTAGAGTATAGGCATTGTTTAGTTGGTACGCCACTAAGAATTCCAACATGACTCAAATTCAAAGCTAACTCTGTGTTTTGGATGTTTTCACCTGCACGAACATTTTCCTCATTTTCCTGCTAGTTCAAGAATTACCTATCTGTTTATCAACCTCTGCCCCCTCTATCTATTTATCTATCACCTATCTCACCTGTTTTCTATCCTCTATCTGTTGATCTGTCTATACATCTATCCATGTATCATCTGTCACTTCTCTCTTGCTCTCCCATTTATTATCTAGAAATTAGGTAACCTACACTATCAGCTGTCTTCTGTATGGAAAATTTGTCATCAGAAACTCAGTACTTATGATGAATTATCCATATGTTTGCTATTGGAAAGCTGCAGGTGACAGACTAATTTTCTTAGCTCTCATGGCCTGACTCACACCTGACTCACAACAAAATTTGCTGGATTCTGTTAAAGTTTATCAAGTTAAAAGGCTTTATGCTCTCAAATATGAAACATTTAAAATTTAAACCAGTAAATTTAGTTATAGATAATATATTATAAAATATACATCCTTGAGACAGAACATAGACTAGCAAATTATTAACAAATACTTAATATATTGCTTTAAATATTTATTTGAAGAAATTTCCAGACCAATATAGATACTCCAGATACTTCTCCCAAACAGAAAATTGAGAAACTCTCCCATTTTGTAGATAAATTCTAAACATTGTAAGAATAGAATAAACTGGGGACGGCTGGCCATTGGGGGAGCAGGAGGAGGGAAGAGAGGGGGGATCTGTGATTGGTATGTAAAATGAATAAAATATTTCTTTTAAAAAAGAATAGAATAAACTTCACTTTGGCAGAAATATATATCCAGTACACAATTAAATCATGAAGCATTCACTCAAACTCATTAAAAAATGGACATACAAAATTCCAAGAAAATATGACTTGATTATTTCTGATAATACATAAAAAGAGTAATATATCAGGATTGATATATGTTTATTACAAAACATAAAGCTGATGTAGCCATTATCATCTTCTTACAAATCCTATCATCCTATCCAGGTTGTAGATCTACTTAACTAAATTCATTGAATCTTAATTGCATTCTTCATATCTTGTCTCCAAATAGAGTCATGCTGGATTTCTTAGTTTGTGTTTCTACTGCTGTGGGAAAATACCGTAACCTAAGCAATTTGGGGGGGGGGCTTATTTCACTTACACTTCCCTGTAGTGAGGCAGGAACTCAAGCAGGGCAGGAACCTGGAGCTAAGAGCTGATGCAGAGGTCATGGAGGGATGCTGCATACTGGCTTGTTCCTCATGGCTTTCTCAGCCTGCTTTCTTATAGAACCCAGGACCACCAGCCCAGGGATGGTACCACTCACAATGTGCTGGGCCCTCCCCCATCAATCACTAATTAAGAAAATAACCTTCAGGATTGCCCAAAGTCTGATCTTATGGATGCATTTTCTTAATTGAGGTTTCTTCTTAGCTGACTTTAGCTTGTGTCAAGTTGACATAAAACTACCCAGTACATTGGGAATAAAGTTTCATGTGATAGAGGGAACGGAACCAGTTCATAACACAGGCTCACTAACTAGATGACTCAGTGGCTCATTGGTTGCATTTCCTACAGTGACTACATGTAGTGCAGTTTAAGGTATTATCATCCCCATTACCTAAGATGATACATAGATGTTGAATGACTTTAGAAAAGATGTTCCATGCTGTCTATCCTCAGAAAAAATGAACATTAGCACAGCAAGTATCACTGTTCACCTATTTGAATGTCCAATGGCCAGAGCACTGGCAGCAAGTATGTCTAGAGATAGAAACCCTTCTATATTATTGGAGGAACAGCAAAGTGGTTTAACAAAGTCAGCCAACAATTTGTCAGTAGCTGGAGAGATGCCTGGATATTCAGAGCTTTACTGTTCTTACTGAAGATATGAGTTTGATTCCCAGCTTCCTTGTCCAGTGGCTCACAATTGCTTAGAAACTCCAAGTCTAAGTAATCTAATGTCTTCTGCCATCCATGGACACTCACACATGTGTGGCATATACATACACAGACACATAAATAAAAATAAACAAAATCTAAAAGAGGAGACAATTGGGTCATTACCCATGTGTGTGAATATAATTTTAATACAATATCCTCTGTGTTCCTTTATACTGATCCAAAGGAAATGGAAATTTATGTTCAACAAATCCCTGCTCACAGGCACTTATAGCAGCCTCATTTATAACAGCCCAACTTTGGAAACAACTGATATATTCTGTAGTAGGTGGATAGATAAATAAGCCAGTAACATTTAGACAATGGCTATTATTCAGGACTGAAAAGAGATGAGATACATAGTTATTGCAAGACATGAAGAATACATCACTCACTGAAAAGCCTCAATTCTGTGTGCCTACACACATGTGACATTTCAAAACAGGCAGAACTATGGTGGCAATAAAAAAAATCCAAAGGCTTCCAGTGGCCAGGGGAGGGGAAATACAGGTATCCAATGCCAAAATTTTAAAAAAATGAAGAAAAAGGTTTAAATGCTAGGACATTATTACAATAAAATGAAAGAAAGAGAATAGAATACAAGCTGTAGCAAAGAGAAAAATTTTGTAAAACATAAATTAGCAAAAAGTTTTATCCAGGGGATATGTGGCCATTGTCCCAATCTGTAAGAGAGTGGAATAAACATTCAAGAACCAAGATTTGAGTAGGTGCTTTACCAATGGGGAAACTCTACCTTCTGGGTAAATGTGAAATGCTGTCAGATGTATTAGTCACTGGACAAGTGAAACAAAAACTATATTAAAGTATCACCATTAATAGATTGCTAAATCTTAATATTTATAATAAAAGATGTTTTAAAAAAAATGAGCTACTGGGTCATTTGTGATTTGATACTGACAATGAAGCTGGATAATTACAAACCAAGAAGTGTACCTATGTGGCCACTAGGACCAGCAAGAGACACAGGCACAGCAGTCATTTTGTAATGTTACTATTACTATTGCTGTTATTATTATTATTTTGAGTCAGAGTCTCATGTATCCCATACTAATTTTTGAAATCAGGGTGTAACTGAGGCTGACATTGAACTCCTTATCTTCCTGCTTTCTTCTCCTGATGGCTGGTATTACGGATCTATATTTCCATTCCTGGTTTTATAGAGATCTGAGGTAGAGTCCAAGGCTTTGTTCATGCTAAACAAGTCCCTTATCAAGTAAGCCACATGTCCAATCTTTTTATTATTTTATTTTATATTACATGTGACATACATTGTTAGCATGATTTTAGGGTCAATACATTAATATTGACTATCACAGGGATGTTGAAATCACCATAATTCTAATAACCATAAGTTGAAAATTAACTTGAATATTGATGAACATAAAATAAAATCATTAATATCTTTAAGTAATTATGATCAGCACTATAAATGTACAAACTACAATCATGTCATTAAAGATTGATAAAACTTAAAAATGTGTTGTTGAGTGAAAGAAAATCAGAAAAAAATAACGCTGATAATTCCATTATATGTTTCAAAAGCCTTTAAAATTGTATAATTTTTCTGTGTGTGTGTGTGTGTGTGTGTGTGTGTGTGTGTGTAGAGGGGGCAGGGTATGTGCATATGAGTGCAGTGCTAATGGAGGCCAGAAGAGGGCATTATATACCCTGGAATGAAATACAGATTTGAGCTGCCAGGTATGTGTGCTGGGAACTGAACTCTAGTCATCTGGAAAAGCAGGAAGTGCTCTTACCTGCTGAGCCATGTCACCAGTCCTGAATTATTGGTTTTTACAGATGAACAGTACAATGGTAAAAGTGAAGTAAAAGCAAGAAATCCATTACTGGGGGAAGTTAGAGCATCTTTTTCTCAAGATTATGTAGCTTTTAATAGGGCAAGAACTGGCCGTTTCCAGTAGCATTTGGCTGTTGCACAATTCTATTCAGTACAAATGTTAAATTTTACATTAAGGCTTAATTCCATTTAAAATTTTGTTTATTAGACTATGTGAATTATGCAAGATGATGGGTTTCATCCCTGAGTTTTCATGCACACATGTAGTGTGATTTTATATTCACCTCCACATTTCTCCCTGTTTTCTCCCAACCTCTGCTGATCCACACTTCTCCCCCACTTAGTCTGTGTCCTACTTTGTGGGTTTTATTGTTTATGCTCCAGTGAGTTTTATGAGGATCAGTACAGGACATTGGTGGGTGATAATTCATAGGAAAATGGAGTCCTTACGAGTAGCTACACCACTGATGAAAATGTCTGTCCTTCCCCTAGCAACAGTGAACTGTCTGGAGATCCTCAGATGGGGTGGGGCCCCATGAGCTAGCCCTTAAACTACTTTAAATTATTCATACATCCACCTTTTTGCTTGCAACATATTTTATTTCCTATAAGATATTAAAAAACAAACAGTGTAACTCATTCTTTGCCATGGTGTAGATGACTTTAGAAAAATAGATAGCTATAGCTATGAAATATAAGCATTCTCCCAAAGTGTTTCTAGTCATAGAATCTGTGTCCTAATTAAGCTTGTACGTACAACTGTTCTTGGATAGCTTTCTGTTTGTAACTAATTTTAAAGGAAAACAAATTTCTGAGAAGAAAAGAATATATATATATATATATATATATATATATATATATTGAAATAGCTAATTTATACTTCTTTCTGTGTCGGTTCGGGCCCCATGTAATAAATTAGGTGAGAGTCTAAACTACCAAAACTGCATTAGGATTCCACTCCACATCCAAAGGATTGATTTAAGAGAGACTTTAAGAATTAATGGCCTGCAGTTGTGCATATTAAACACAGGCTACTCTGTCAGAAAAGAGATGGAATGAATTGGTGCTGAGACATAAGGAAGAAAATAAAACCTTATCCTTTTATTTAGCAAGTCAACACCATGTCTCCGAATAAAGTCATTAAAAGGAACATGATGTTTTAAGATCTGAGCCTCTGTGAAATCATCACACACCATTGAGAAGTCAAATACTGCCTACTAAATGGTTGCATGATTGCAAAACTATGGTTTAACCAGCTTTTCTGTGCACAGAAATCTCAGTGCTCTGTAAGGGCTAAGATATGGTTAAGTTTAGATTCATCTTTGCTTTACAGGGTTCCTGCTACAGATCCAGCACAGTAATTATAGAATTTAGTTTTTACAACCTTTATGATAGGCGTGTCCCAGTAAAGAAAAGGAAATTCAGTGAGATTAAATAAATGTGCCTAAAGTTACACAACTATTACTTACATGAGAAAATACAATTTGAATCCGCGTTTCTCTCTCTCTCTCTCTCTCTCTCTCTCTCTCTCTCTCTCTCTCTCTCTCTCTGTGTGTGTGTGTGTGTGTGTGTGTGTGTGTAGATACATGTGAATGCAGGTACTCTTAGAGGCCAGAAGAGGTCAGATCCCCTGGAGGTGAATTTACAGAAAATTGTGTGCTGCCCCTTGTAGGTGCTGGGAACTGAACTCTGTTTCTCTGCAAAAGCAGCAAGTGTTCTTAAATCTCTGAGGCATCTCTCCAGCCAGTCAACTCCTGTTTAAATAATTCTTTCCTTGCTATATTGTTTCACTAAGCCAACAAATGTGCTCACCTTAAGACCTAGTGACATTGCAATATATGTTCATTACTAATAGTGTATCAACATTTTCAACATTTTAGATTTTCTGTTGGGGATAAGGCAGCAGACTTCATGATCTTTAAAGAACCCGAACTCTCTATCCTCTGGTTCTCCTGGAGATGGTGAAGTAATTCACTATATTCTTTATCACAGGATCTTTTAGGAGAGGAGAGATGAGAAAGACAGAGAGCATAGAGTATCCTATGGAAAAGTCTGGATGTCTTCCATGTCTCTTGTTCACAATCACCAGTCAGAACTCAGCCATGTGGTCTCCATTAAGTGTGGTAAGCCTTATAGATTAAATCACCCCTAGGATTCATGGAGAGGAGGGCAGGGTATATCATCTCAGTTTCTCAGCACCGAGGTCTAACACACATCAATGTGATTCTTTACTAAACTGTGATTATTTCGGCATCTGAAGTGAATCTCTGTTCTAGTTTCCTTTCTGATGTTAAGATAAAATATCCAAAAATTGACATGGGGACAGAGGGCTGATTGGGCTTATAATTCCAGATTGCATTCTTCATTGAGGATAAATCACATCACATCCACAGTCAAGAACAAAGAGAATAAAATCACCATTGCTTGCTTGCTCTCAACTAGCTTTCTACTCTATTCAGGACCAATTGCCTAGGGAATTGTGATACCCAAAATGGGCTGAGTCTTCAATTAACAATCAAGACAATCTCCTACAGACAAGCCCACAGGCCAATCTAACCTAGATAATTTCTCATTAAGAATCCCTTCCCAGGTTATTCTAGATTGTGTTAAGATGACTGTTAAAACTAACCAGTACAAGTACTTTCTTTGTTAAGCAACATAAAATATCATAGTCCTTATTTTCAGGTCCTTCAGTAGTAATAGTGACCTAATTAGGTAATATTGATAGAGCTCATACTACATCCTAAATACCTCCTCCATCCTTTATGATTATGACTACTTAAAACCTATCATCAACTATACATGCAATAGGGACTGTTATCTCTTCTTCAAGATTCTGAAGTTAAGATATAGTTTAAGTTTGTTGCCTATTTTCAAATTTCTAGTAAGTAGAAGGATAAACAATAGAATACATACACATTGTTAGTATATAATTATTCTTTTTCAATATATGATGTCTGAATGTCAGAATTATGTACTTTCCATCTGTTGTATATTATTGCTTACTTAATTAACCTTGTATTTTTTAACATTTTAACGGAAATCTAATCCATACTGTTAAAATTTGTTGATGATATGTAATAGCACATTTATTTTTACTTTTTGTCTTAGTAAATTGTGGGCTTGTTTCCTTTCTTATTAAGTACACTTCACTAACCTTGTAAGCCCGTATCAGTTTTTGGTTCGATAGTTGTTATGGGAAATTATGTGTACTGAGAATCATTCTGAAAGGAACAGTAGGTTTTAGTGAATGTTCTGTTCCTTTAATAAAATGTCTTTCTCAAACATTCTTTAGACAAATAATGAATATTTAATACTTCTCAATGAATATTGATCAAAAGATTGGGATATTTAACTAATTCCAAAAATGCTAAAAATAATAAATAAATAAGGGTTGTTCTACTTTGCTTTTTGTTGCTGTGATAAAACTTTCTGACCAGAAACAACTTGTAAGGAAAGACGTACACTTCCAGCTTGTAATTCATCATTGAGGGGAGTAAGGGCAGGAGCTCCAGGCAGGAACCTGGAAGCAGGAATCATGGAGGAAATATGCCTGCTGGCTTGCTCATTGGTTCATGCTCAGCTAGCTTTCTTAGATAGTCTAGGTTCAGAATCCTAGGTACGGTGCCACCCAGAGTGGGCTGGCTTTTCCCACGTAAATCATCAATGGAGACAATCAGGACCTAGCCACAGGCCATTTTGTAGAGACAATGTTTCAAATGAGGTTTCCCTTTTCCCAGCGACTCTAGTTTGTGTCAAACTAACAATAAAAAGTAAAGAGCACAGTGGCCTACTGTTGGGCCATTCAATGCTGTGTGGATTTTCATTAAACTAAGTCACACCCTCAATCTATTTTAAACTTTTTTTTTGTTATTTCTTTAAATAAACATGTAAGGATTGATCAACAGTTTCTGGCATCTCAGAAATGAATTGCAAGCAGAAAGTTAATAATGTGCCCAGCTTTTATGATATGGCAGGGGGTTCCTTGGTCATTTGGTTAAAAGTATGTGACCTTTCAATTTCTTCCTGGAACAATGGAAGTACTGATGTTTACTTCATGTGGTGCTTATAAGGACAAAACAAATAGATGCATAAGATGTCACACAGCAGTGTTTACTGTTTATGTAACAGCCATTGTTAAATAAGGGACTCATGCTGGGCATACTTCTCTCATAGAAATTTACTAAAAATGTGCAGTGACCGAATAGTTCATGGTGGACAGAAAACAGAAGATATAGAGGAAAATTGGAGGTATCACTGAGGAATGCAAGAGAAAGCAGCAAGTATTCATGGGCAGCAGGAATTCTTAATATTGAGTGGGAGAGTAGGACCAGTCAGTCCTCCAAATGATGAGAACAAAAGAAAAGGAGGGCGCCAAAACACAAGTGGTTTCTGTTTTTATAATTTAAACTGGAAAGTTAACTATGCATTCCTTATGAGTACAATGCAGGAACATTTTAATCCTGAACATGGTAATTTGATAACATAAAATTGAAGCTTGATGTTATCACTCCGTTGAAATGATGACCAAGTACGGAAAATACTTAACATTTATTTCTTTCTCCTAATAAGCACAAGGAGCTGAATTCAGTCCCCAGAAAGTATGTTTTAAATCAATTCAGTCATGATTGTGCATTCTTGTAATCTGAGTGCTGGGACACAGGATCCCTGGGTCCTGCTACTTAAGTCAGCCAGCCTAAGTGGTGAATCTCAGGCCAGTGAGAAACCTGTCTCGAAATCAAGGAGGACAACATCTGACAGATGGCGTATGAGGAGGGTACTCAAGGATGTCCTCTGGCATCCACAGTTTATACCTGAAGGTGCACATTTTACTACTTCATCGATGCACCTGGAGCAGGTTAGTGTTGTTTATGGAGTAGAGACCAAACGTCTGGAAGTCATGACTGTCCTCACTTAGTCCAAACAGTAATTTGCTTCGATATCCCTATTCATCTACAGACATTTTCTCTTCTACAGCACAGCTAAACTACTCTCTCTGCACATTCTTTCTCAGAGCTCTGACTATTGTGTTAGTTATTTACCCTTGCTTAACTTCATTCCCTCAATCCCCAAATGTCCAAAATCTGTCTGTCTTTCAAGGCCAAGCCTAATCGTGTTTTCAAACCAGCCTGTAGTCTAAATGGAAGTTATCTCTCCTTTGAAGTTCTATATTGTTTTCTGATTTATCCTTTTAGATTCATGATTAACTAATAATATATGTACAATAAATGTGATGATAAGTATGCATTTTATAAACTCCATTCCATGGAGCATTTAGCATACTAAGATGATATTTCTAGGAAAAGATTTGTGTGAATATGTACATTTGGGGAATTGTAATAGTTCCCTAGCCCCTGTTTCTCAGAACCCTATGATATCCAAAGAGGAACTGAAAATATAAAATATTTAAAACTTGTTTAACTATGAGATTATTAATTTTTTAATAATATACCATTTCACCCCATGATATATTGATATTCTTGGAATCCACTGCAGAAAACGCTCATTCCAGTGGATACTGGTTTAATCATTCACTCAATTCAGTGTAAAAATCTTAAATTTTGGTTAACCCCATGCTCCCTGATTGTAGGATTTCAGTTGGATCTGTTAACCCCATAACTCTGTGGATGTGAGGATTGCAGCTGAACCTGTTAATCTGACACTCTCATTTGCAGGGGTTTTCCTGTGCCTCTGTGCCCACACGTTCATCCTGTGTCTGGATTTGGGAAAGGACACTTGCTCAAATAGGAAAGATCCTGAGACAGAGGCAGAATCTAAAGTGACCAGCAGGCATCTTGCTGGTGCTTCTTAGCAAATGACAGGGAGCAGCTCACAAGACTCCTTGTCACAGAGTCCATCTGAAGGACTTGTTGCAGCCACGGGAGAACCCTGTAGACCCCCAGGTTGTGATCAAATGTTTCTGTGCTCACTGGCCCCAGCCAAGTTATTGGGCCTGGTGACATTTATTTCTTTCTCTTACTTGCTCAGTGGCCCTTTTTATCTAGGTTTGTTTACATGAGAACAGAATGAATAACATTTATTTTTTTTAGCTGATTTGGTTTAGCATCTCAGTAGACTAAAACTGTGTGTGTGATTGTGTGTGCACACACACTATTGCATGGGTGCATGTGTGCACATGTGTGTCCAGTTGGAAGGCAGAAGCCAGTCTCAGATCTAGTTCCTCAGGACACTGCCCAGTGCCTGCCTTGTGTTTTGTGACAGGCTCTCTCACCAGCCTAGAACTTACTAATGTGGCTCCTAGCTCCACAAGGCCAGGGATCTGCCTGATTCTCCCTCTCTCTACCCCAGCCTCAGCACAGAGATTAATTACACTCCCATCTCTTTTACATGGGCTCTAGGATTGAGATTAGATCTCTGTGATAGCAATGTAAATATTTTAACAACTAAACTACCACTCCAAACTACCAAACTTAAAAGCCAAGAGTTTCACTGGTTGGCTCCTTGATTCTACTTGAGAAATTCCCTCAAGGCAATAGCCAATATATGATCGTTTTCTTTAACTTACATGTAGTTGAATGTGTTGATAGTAACTATTCTTTCTGTGTTGTGTTTTATTTCCCTCCGACCTGGAGATTTGTAGTATGCTTACCCTTCATCAATGTTGATATGAGGCCTCAGAGCTCAGATTCCCATCTGCCACATGATCCTAATGCTAAACAACTAATGTGCTGCTAATTGTCAGTAGCTTTATAGAAACAGGTACTAAGCAAATTGCACAAAAATTCCACATCTCTTTATAAAATAAGCTTTGTGTTAGATTATTTTATCCAACTGTAGGCTAATATAAGTGTTCTGTACACATTTGAGTGAGGCTACACTAAGCTGAGGTTGTCAGTAGATTAGGTGTATAAAATGTAATTTTAAGTTACTGTTATTGTATATGTGTGCCTTTTGTGTGTGTTCAGTGCTCACAGAAGCCAGAAGACAATGCCAAATATGCTGGAGCTAGAATTACGGGTGATTGTGGGCCACCAATCACAAGTGCTGGGAACAGAACTTGGGTTGTCCAGAAGAGCAACAAATGCTCTTAATCACTGAGCAATCTCTCCAGACTCTAAAAATACATTTTTTTGCTTACAATATTCTCAATTCCCAAGAGGTTTTTCATATATAACTCCACCATTAAGTAGACTTGAATGTGTGAAGTTTTGTTGGCTGCCCTGAGCAAGGATGTTATTTCAGCAAAGAGGAGTGGTGGGCAGATATGCAATATTAGATTTTACCTTGTTACACTGATATGCATGAGTTATCTCCCTCGGCAGCTGAAAAATTCTTAGAAGTTTATCTTTGTACAAACTGTGCTACACAGTACTTAGATAACAGTGGTAGTGTCTGCAGAATATCTTTGAGTAAGTACACCACTTTAAAGATATTAATTATAACAAAGTCTGAAGAAAACTTTGATCTAAAGCTTCCGGTCCATAGAGATATTGGAGGTGGGTGAAGCATTTCTAGGTTTGAATGAAGTTAGGTGTCCTTGCTCATGGAGAGCTTGTAGAGCTTCCAACTACAGTGTGTGTGTGTGTGTGTGTGTGTGTGTGTGTGTGTGTGTGTGTGTGTGTGTTATTTCTTCAGGCATGCAGACACACAGACAGGCAGGGCCCTAAGGCAGGTAACCCAGGCTACCAATAGTGTCTGAAGTGGACACCACCATTTCACATCTGATGTGATATTGAAACAATATTACTCATTTCCGTGTTGCAGCTGTAATTCTGATACAATCTTTTTCAGTCATTCAAAACAAAAGAAAATTAAGAGCCTATTTTATAGTTTCATCCCTACTGGCCAGCTTTCATAGTGCCAGAAGGTGCAACGCATGCTACCAGAAGATAAAAATCTTCAACAGTAATACCAAGCTGTGAAACCCCACACTACAGCAATGACTGACCTGGAAAGACATGTCTAGTGATGAAATAGTGGCACAAACATCACAGGAATAGGCAAGCACCTTTAAATTAGATTTAAATGTCACTGCATAAGATGAAACTCATATCTAGTACCATTGTCAGATGTAGACTCCATTGCTAGAGAGATCATAGACTCTAAGGGAAAAACCTACTACTATTTTGTTACTAGGTGGACACTGTAATAAACCAACTCCTATTGAATATTCATTACATCCACAGGTCAATGCATCACTCAGTCTTCGTCTGGGAAGCTTCTATTTGTAACAGATGTGGATTGCCACAGAGAACTACACCTGGCCAAGATACAGAGAATAAGAGACTGCAGAATTTTCAGTCCTAGAATGGTCACCCATATCACATACCCGTATTATGAAGGCTTGGCAATCGTTTCAGAAGAGGAAGCAGAAAGAGTGTAATAGCCAGACACAGTGGGGTCACTACAAAGAAAGAGTGTTTCCTGGACACAGCAGGAAGAATGCACATGTGAACCCACATCATGCACAGTATGCACAAGACCTGTGCAAGCCCAAGTGAGACTACATTTCATGATGGAGAGGGGTTTGAGTACAAATTTTCCCCCTAGCTGAGGCACAATTAGCTGTGTTAGATGCTAACAGGAAAGACAATTTTTTCTAAGACTGTCGTTCTGGTAAGTCAACCCTGATCCAATGGAATATCACACATCCAATATTTGAGTAACACAAATTGGTCTTGGTGAGTTTGATTTTTGCTTTGTTTTTTTTAAGAGCATATAGTTGAATGGATCTGGGAAGAGTTGAAGAAGATATGAATATGATTAAAACACATTGTATGAAACTCACAAAGAACTAATAAGTAAGAACTCGTTTCTTTATCAGTCAGGACAAAGATAAAATATAAGGTCTAGTAAGGAGCCAGAGATACAGTTTAGCAGGTAAAAGTGTTTGCCATCAGGACTAAAGATATGAGTTCAAGTCCCAGGACCCACACAATGCAAGGAGAGAACTGACTTCTATAAGTTGTCCTCAGACCTCCACACATGAAGTGTTGTTCACACCACACACACACACACACACACACACACACAATGAAGGAGATGAAAGATACAGTAAAATCACTTCTTAGCTATGCTGTGTGATATCCCTGCAATGCCTAAAAAGGAACAAGTAGTTAGACAGATCCCTGATAGGCAGACATATAGAGATACCATAGACAGGTGATAAATGTGGTAAAGGTTCAAAATAGGAGCTTATCTCTCATCCTCATTAAATGAGACACAAGCCTGATAATTTAAATCAAAGGTCTGGTGGACCTTCTCTCTGGGCAGTAGGGCCCCTGTACTGATAGAACAGCCAGACAAGTCCAAGGCTGGATCAGAATATGTTTATGCCAAAACTGTGGGTCTATCAGCTTCCCTATCATTTTTGAAAACTGATCAATCCTGAATTAGTTGAGGAAAACCCTTCAAAGACCATTAAAACCCCAGTCCTTGTCCTTGTGGAGAGATCAGATTTCATGCTCTGCTCCTTAATCTGCTCTGAAGATGATCTCTCTCTCCAGTGTGCCTTGCTTTGTGTGTGTGTGTGTGTGTGTGTGTGTGTGTGTGTGTGTGTGTTTCCTCACCTCTAATAAAAGCCTTTCTTTACCAGCCAATTCTGTCTTCTGTGTTTAAGCTTTTCCTTGCTACTACCTGTTGCATTTGGGTTTTTTTTCTTGCCTTTTAATTCTACAGCTAAAAGAGAAACCAAACCCAATGAAGGCATCCAGACAGTAGGGTCTTTACATTGTTTGTGACACATTTGTGTACACAATGTTTTCCTGACTGTGTGAAAACCAGATGTCCTTCTTGAGTGTAGTTCTTCAGGCAACACCCATCCTGTGTGTTTGAGACAGGGTCTTCATTGGCCTGTAGCTTGCTAAATAGGCAAGGCTGGTTGACCAGCAAGCCGAGAAATCCTCTTGTCTTTGCTTCCCTGGAATAGGGATTCCCAGCTCATTCCTCCATACCTGGAGTGTTTGGACACTGAAGATTGAGCAAAGTCCTTGTGTTTGTGTGACAAGACTTTATTGACTAAATCATATCCAAAGTCCCTGATGAGCACATTTTTGATAAAAAAAGGTACTGTCGGTGGTGATTGTTTTATATGTTGGCATGGGGACCAGGAATATGTCATCTTCAGTTCACTCTCTGTTTACATTAATGAAGGCAACCTCTTTGTACTTCTTTCTCAAGCCATCTCTCAATACGATTAGGCTTAGCTTCCAAGGATAAGCCTTCATAGTTGTTCTGATGTTTCAAATTAGTAAGGATCTTTTTAGCATCTTAGGAAAACACATAAAGCTGACAATATCCCTAAAGGGTAGAAGTTACGAGTTCTTCCTATCACACATTAAGTATATGTGACAAAAAAGTGTATGTCACATGCTGTTACCTGCGGTGCTGTGGGACTTCTGTCTGGAATTCTCACTTTAACACATTCCTGAATTGTCTCAATCTTTCACTGCCTGACCCATTGCTGGCTCAGCTTACTATTATAGTGAATACAACCTTTGGCCACTGTTCACTTTGTAGATATTTCCCACTGAAACAACTGGGATGAGCATTTTCCCATGCCCAGGGATGTCTCTAAGATTTATTTTACCCTCTGTCTCTTTAAATACTCCACTTTGATTTGATCTATTAGCAAATGTCCTCAAGACATGATTTCTCAGAACTCATGATTTTTCTGCACAAGCAGTTTTTTTCCGAAGTGTTTGTCCATAGTGAACCCTGCCACAGCATCCTGCTCATGGAATATGCTCAATAAGCAGAGGAAATGAAGATACTATTACTTCCAAGTTAATATCCGGGGTAGAACCTCATTTGGTTTTGAAGTTGATTTCATTTGTCACTTAGTTATAGCAAGCATTCTAAGCCATAAATAAATGCTTTGGGAATGAATGAGGCTGATAAATATCCAAAGCATAGCTGCAACAAAAAAATGGATGATAATTTAAATTGCAGTAATTGTAGTCTATTTTTATAAAACTTTTGAGATGCTGGCTTGAGTATCTGTGAGGATGTTCTGTATTTGTGGATACAATTCAAATGTTTTTAACCCTTTTTGTGCAATCTATTTCAAATTGTTCTCTTTTTTTGGGACTGTCTACTTATTTATTTACTCATTAATGTGCTCATTTTGATATTTGTGCATGATATGTGGGCACTCACGTATGCATGTGAGTGTGTGTATATGAATGTGATTGCATATATACCATGAAGTACATATGGATTTCAGAGTACAACCCCAGGTGTCAGTCTGCTTTCTGCCTGTTTTAGTCAGTGTTTCTTCATGATCACCACTGAGTACACCAGGTTAGCTGGCCCATGAGATTCTACGGATTCTCCTGTGCCCACCAACCATCTTACCGTAGGCGTGCTGGCATTACAGATACATGCATCACCTCACCTCGTTTTACATGGGTTCAGGGGATGCAAATGTAAGTCCTCACATTTGTGCAGTAGGCATTTTACCCAAAGAGTTATCTTCTCAGCCCGCTTTTCCGTTATTTAATTTGAGGGTAGAGTCATTAGGAGCTGTTCATTCCATGTAATAGTTCCTGTCAACATTCCTTTCAATATTGTGTCTCATCTCTTTCAAGTTCACAGTGCCATTTTTGACACTCTCCTCTTTCATGAGTGAGAATTTTCTCTTTGCTTTGGCACACCCAAAACTCTTTAGAAAAATTGGCTTGTGCCCCAAGTCCAGATCACTACATTTTGATGTGTCATTGTAACCAGTTTCATGTACTCTTCTTTTTTTACAGAGACATATGACAAATGGCATTAAAATACGTTTATCTCTTCATCACAGTGTAAATTCTCTAAGCAACAGAAACATGCCTTATTAATCTCTAAATTCACACCTAATACCACAGCAACTGCTACAGATGTCCATGCAGCATAAATTGAAATCTGTATCCAAAGCCTTCTCAGAGGAAGGCAACTTGGTCTTTGAGAATGGATAGGAAATTTGAGAAATTCTGAGTAAATAAAGCAAACACATACATAGTGTCCATCTCCCATTTCACAAAATGCATTTCAGTTAAAGTATTATTTTAGAAAAATGCCCAACAAATCCTAACAATCGTTTATAAAATTTTCCAGATGAGTCAACCTGCTAAATTTATTTATCAATTTAAAAGTAGTATTGAAAAGTTAGAGACAGATTCAAAATGTTTTCTTTCCCCCAAGACAGTGATTCTCTTTGTGCTCCTCTCAAAAAAATCAAACGTTACATTGGAGGATAAAAGAATGATTCTATAAAATTGTCTTACAAAATTAACTGCTTTCATTATCATATAGACAAGTTTTCAAAAGATTTTGTTTTACAAGTTCAAGCCAAAACTCCATTATTATGAGTAAAGATGACAATGAGACATTCATGTCGAGGCTTTACTGTATTCAAGTCACAGTTTCATGATATTAGCAATATCTATAAAAATGATATGTATGTTTTCAAAAAATTGCTTAGAGTCCTATAGACCCATGTGTAGAGACTCTCCTTTAGACAATGAATAGATTGAAAGACAACATGGGAGATGGCTGTAAAGACCTCCAGCATCCATGTGAGTGCTAGTGTTTCACCAAGACTATGCCAACAAATACCACTAACTGGCTGCTTTATAAAACAGAAGTGTGTTTTCTCACAATTCTGGAAGTTAGATGCTCAAGACTGAGGTATTCATTTCTCCTAAGGCCTCCAATTTGAGCTATAGGCTGTGCAGGTGGACATCTTTTTAGGGTGTCTATGTGTCCTTTCTTCCTTGTATGTGTCTGGGTTCTTCATTTCTTCATCTGAAATGGTCACCAATCACACACCGTTAGGTGCCACTCTACAGTGTCATTCTATCTTTTTAAAGTCTGTATCTACAAAGACAGTCATATGTTGAGCTACTGATCACAAAGGCTTCAACATATGAGTTACAGGGAGACATGATTCAGGAAGCAACAGAGGACATGATACGCTCTTCTTGAGGTAGAGTGAGCTATACAATGTATATAGGAAAGAAGGGACCTGGGTAAAGTTATCTGGGACAATCATCCTATGATGGCTCCTGTGCTAGAGACTTAAGCAGAGATGCATGGAGATCCCTTGTGAATTAAGAAGAGGAAGCCAGCTACTACACCAGGAAACGCTTTAACATTAAAAAGCAACAGTAACTTTCCCAGTCAGAAATTGGATGTGCTTAGAATTCCACCATGAAGGCTTTAGTTTAAACTTCAATCAGTCTCAAAATAAAATCCAAGTTCTGTCTGCAAACTAATTTAAACTTTAAATCCTTTGTACTAACTAGAAATGCTTTGATCATCATTTTTTTTAATTTTCTTTTTTTGCTGTTAACTATAGTTACTAGACTGGGTTTTCAAAGCAAAATTTCCTTTCATGTTAATCATTAAACAGACTTAGGAACATTTCTTTTGCAATCTGTCACTTTGTGTCAATATCTCCATTAAATGCATCTTTTTTTCTTTTATCTTCCCCAGGCTAATGACTTACTTCTTCTGTGTTTGTTAATGACTCCTTGGAAGTTTTAGGATTGGATTAGTCAACATATTTTTGGTGGGTTCTATTTGGTGTTGGGAAACTCTGCTTGAAAAGAGAAGAAAAGAATGTCACTGATGATCAAGAGAATGGCCACTGTTGACCTTTAACACACAGGTGACCATTATGGTACTCATTTTCTACATGAAAAATCTTGGTCATAAATATCGTAAATGACAAATATGAGCTAAGATAACCTGTAAGTTCAAGGCTGATGACAAACATAGCGTTCACTGTCACTATGTCTCAGGCTTGCATGCACACCAGAGTGTGTTGTCCTACAACTGGGGAGACAGGAAAATAGGTAGTCTTTATAGTTGCTCCTTGCTCCTGCTGCTGGGATTCCCCAAGTCTAAGGCAGACACTGCTATCACCCTTTCCAGATTTTCTTTTCCTGTGACTGTGATAAAATACCATGACAAACACAACTCAGAAGTAAACAGTTTACTTCATTAGACAATAGTTCAAGGATAACATCTATCATGGAAAGTCAAGACAGTGGGATCTTGAAGAAGCTAATCATATCACATCCACTTTATAGAAGGGAACAATTATAAATGGTATGTTTTCGCATAATCCAGGATGCCAGCCAAGGGAATGGTGTCACCTACAGTGGGTAGGTCTTTCTATCTCAACTAACCTAATCAACATAAGCCCACACAAGTCTTCCTAAACTTGTTCTTTAGGTGATTCTAAACTGCATCTTACCAAGTTAACAACTGAAAAGAATTGACAAATGAAGCATCTGAACAGAAGATGAGCAACAGGTACCACAATAGAAAAGGCACTGAAAGAAATTAAAAGCTTAAAAATTCTAGTGGTTTTCTTCAACTTAAGAACTAGCCTCGGGGGCTCCACAGCCACCAGTCCACAGTTCACGGGCAGGTTTCTGAAAATCCAGTGCCTGTGGTGTGATGCCATGCACAGCCTTGGTGGAGTGGGTAGGGGCTTGGATCTGCCTAGGCTCAGTGTGCTGGGCTCTGCTAACTCCCCATGGGAGACCTCGATTTGGGGAATGTGGGGATGTGGGGATGCGGGGTGGCTTGGGAAAGAGGGCTGGGGGGTGGGAGGAGGGAGGAGGGGGAAATCTGTGGATGGTATGTGGAGTGAGTAGAAAATTTCTTAATAAAGAAAAAAAAAAGAATGAGCCTCAGTCATCAAGTAGAAGCATTTGCTGCTGAGTCTGACAACCCAAATTTGATCTCTGGCACATACACAAAGAAAAAGAAGAGAACCAATTCCTACAAGTTGTCCTCTGACCTTCATGTACACACTTTAGTACACACACTCATAGACATACATTATGCAATGACACACAAAATTAATCAATCAGTGTAATAAAAAATAAAAAAGAAAAGAATAAATTAACTTTGCTCATAAACAGTTAACAACTAATCTAATGGTTATAAAATTATGAAGCAATAAATATGCATATTTATACCCAAAAAGTGTGCTAGAAATGGTGATTCTATTTTAGGAGGACATAATTACAAGGGCAATATTTTTATATCAACATCTTTATTTTCCCCTCATAAATCTATCTTGAATAATTTTAATTTTTAATTTTACCAAGTCACTAATCTAATCACTTTTAACTAACTCTTTTTGTTGTAATTTAAAAAACAAGTCCCCTTAAACCTGAAACCACAGTATCCAAAGTTTTCAGAGGTAACAGGCATTACTGAGGAAACTAAAAGGCCAAAGGAAACTATTCAAAATTTCTGCCCACAAAAAGGAGAGTCTGCAGAATCACTATATGAGGGATTTGGGGAAAGGTGGAAGATATTAAAGATAGAGTGAATGAAAACAAGTAGGTAAGAGAAGAGCAGAAAGGACTAGGGTGGATAAGTACAGCGCAATCAAATAATCCACACTAAGGAAATAATATGACAGAGAGTTAATCAAACCTGGGCATCTTAGTTTCTTTTCATGTAGCTGTGATAAAACACTCTTGACAAATGCAACTCATGAGGAAAGGCTTACTTGGGCTTACAGTTCAAAATACGTTCCATGGTCATGGGGAAATCAAAGGAGAGGGAGCTTGAAGCAGCTGGTCACATCTCATCCATGTTCAGGAAACAGAGAAGAACAAAGGCGTGCTAGTTCTCATCCCAATTTCCCCAGTTTATACAGCCCAGGATCTCTGCCTCAGGAAGTGCTCCCATTCACATTTAAGATGTATGTTTCCATGTCAATTAATATTAACAATATAATCTCCGGAGGCTGGCCCAAAGGCCCATCTCCATGGTTATTCTAGATTCTGTCAACAAGTGTACCATTAATACCAACTATCACAGGGGAGGAAAGCAAATGAAGAGGACAGACACAGAGCAGTAAGCTAATGATAAGCACTCATTAAAATGGCTCAGTGTTTCGTGTAGCTGAACAGCCCTGGAGGCTTTGTTTCTCTTTGCTTGGCAAAGTATCAGACCATAATGACAGAATTGGCATTGTCCAGAAAAAGAGAGAAAACTGTGCACAAAGATTCACAAGAAGTAGAAGTTTGACATCCATAGCATAGATGTCTTACACATACAGATAAAATGCATCTATAAAATAGTTCTTTATTTGGTTATGGATATGCCTTGGCAGTTAAGAATGCTCACTGCACTTGCAGAAGACCTGGGTTCAGTTCCCAGCACTCCTGTTGGACAGCTCACAATCACCTGCAACCCTTCCTCCACGGAATCTGATGCCCTCTTCTGGTTTCCATAGCACCTGCACTCATGTTCACATACCCACATACAGACAGAAAGACTGACATACATAAATAAAAATAAAATAAACATTTAAAATCAGATATTTATATTTAAATACATATTTTATGTACAATATATGAAGAAGCTATATATTTTATAAATGAATATATAATGCATAATAGACTTTTGATGATTTATATAAATAAAATCTTTGAAAAATTATTGAAATGACAGTTGACAACCCAATATAATGCATATATCAAGCCAATATGTTCAATAGGTAGATACTTTGTAATCACTGTCAGACACCAAAGAAATTCAAACCCATAGATTATGATAGTTTTCCAAATATAAACTGCTATGTACACAGATTCTACATTGCATTAATCTATCTTCTAGGCATTATTATGGAATTTTCTTTACCATGGTATTCATAGTAATTTGTGAAGTTCAATGACAACTTGAGATTCAAACCTTTATATAATAAAGTATTAGATGGAACTCATAAAGGAGGGAATTGCCACTTGTGTTATTTATGTTTTAATTAAAAAAATAATACTCAAGATGATTACCTTTTCCTCACAGTGTGCAGTTAAAGTTGGAAGTAGAACAGTGTTATCAATTTCAGATGGGCTTCAAAACAATCTACTTACTATAATTATATAGATGTTCATATAAAATATACCTTTTAAGGGAGAACTAGGAACCAATGAGATAGTTCAGTGAACGTCCTATTTACTTTTCTATTGTTGTGACAAAATACTATGACCAAGGCAACTTATAGGACAGTTTATTGGGGTCTTACAGTTTTAGAGGGTGAGTTATGACCATCATGATGGGTGACTTGGCCTCAGGCAGGAAGGCAGAGCACTGGAGCAGTAGCTGAGAGTTTATATCCTTATCCACAAATAGGAGGCAGAGAGAAAGCCCACCGACAGTGACATACTTTCTCCAACAAGGTCACACCCCTGATTCTTCCCAAAGAGTTCCACCAACTGGAGACCAAGTATTCAAAACATGGCAGCAAATAAAGGTGCTTGCTGACAAGCCTGATGCTCTGAGTTCAATACCTGGGACTCACATGCTGAAAAGAACTGACTCCCACAGATTGTTTTATGACCTCTATATGTGTGCTTTGATGTACCAACTCTTGTATGCACAGGTGCACACACACTTTTAAAAATGTAATTTAAAAAATGAACTTTTAAAGAATCGTTTTTACTTGCCTGTATGTGTGTGCATCTGTGTGGATGTATACCACATGAGTGCGGGTCCCTATGGAAGCTAAAAGAGGACTTTGAATTCCCTGAAGCTGGAGTTACAGAAGGCTGTAGACTGCTCTCCTGGGCCCTGAGCCCCAAACCGAGGTCAAAGAGCAGCCAGTACTTTTAGCCACGGATCCATCTCTTCAGCCCCTTCCTTTGCTTTTTAGTAAAGGACTTAGGTGTCAGGAAATCATTTAAAAGATAAGTGACAAACATCATCAATTTATGTACAAAAGAAAAAGAGGAAAATGAAGGAAAACTCATTAAACGACTATGTTACATTTAGGATGGGTGATAAATCCCTCATTTGTGGAGAGATTTTCTCACGGAAAGTCAAGTTTCTTCTTATTACTACTGGCTGTTCAGCGAGCACGTAGAAAACACAAGGTTGAAGAGGCAGCCATGTGCAGGAAATATTTATTCTTTTGATTCTAGCCTTGACCTGAGCTCTTGAAGCAGTAATGGGTTCACAGTTTCTTGTCAGCGTTCTTTCACTTTGCCCTTCCCGGAGCATTGGTCACCGCATCTAAAAGGAGAACTTGCAGCAGTAGTTTCCCTTTTATGAAATCTGCACAATCTGGAACAAAATCTTCAACACCGACAACAATTTCAGGATCTGGTCAAGGGGACCAGGTTGTATGATAAACTAACTGAAGCATCGGCAAACACTTCTAATCTCTTTTTTGTTTCAAGCAGGTCACTGGGCTGTGTGTAACAGCTCCTCTAAACATTCTTATTCATTGAACTCGTAGGATAACTTTAATATCTTTACAGGAAAAAGAGTCAAGGCAATTTAATAACTCATTTGTATTTTATAACGCAATTAGGAAAAACTGAAATGATGCTAGGGTTATAAAAGCTGTAAAAAGAAAAATAAATATCCCCAGTAATTCTAATTCCTCCCACTGGGAACCATTATACACACAAAGGCTTAAAACCTATAAAAAGTAATAGATTTTGTTTTAGCTTTTATTTCCTGTGTATGTTTGTAGATGTGGATATTTATTTGTATCTTAGTTAGCTTCAGTTGTCAATTTGACACACCTGGGAGGAGAGAACCTCAATTCAGAAATTGCCCCCCTTGGATTGGCGAATGGACATGTCTGTAGGGCATTTTCTTAATTGCTGATTTATGTAAAAAGGTCCAGTCTACTTGGAGACACGCCATCCATGGGCAGGTGGACCTGGACTGAGCAAGATAAATAGCTGAGGAAGCCATAGAAAGTAAGGAAGTAAAGAGAATTCCCCAGCGGTCGGCTTCAGTCCTTGCCTCAAGGTCCCTTGGCTTCCTGCCTTGGCTTCTGTCCATGATGGACTATAACCATAACCCAAATAACCCCCTCTCTCTCCCTAAGTTGCTTTTGCTCATTGTTTTATAACACCAACAGAAAGCAAACTAAAGCAATATATGTACATGTCCATTTGTGTACAGGTGAATATAGACATACATCTTCACATGCATGCACTTGTGTTTCAGAAGACAATCTCCACAGGTTTTCCTCAGAAGCTATCCCCTACTTTTCTTTTAAGACAAGGTCTCTCATTTGCTTGGAAATCACTGAGTAGTCTAGGCTTGCTGTCCGGTTAGTGCCAATGATCTACATCAGTGCCGGGAATTTAAGTGTGCACCACCATGCCTGGCATTTTTACTTGAGTTCTGAGGATCAAACTCAAGTCCTCATGCTTAAAAGGCAAGTACTTTATTGACTGGAATATCCTCAGTGCATTATTTTTACATTTTTATTCTGTGTTGTATCTCTCACATTCAAACAGCTTGTGAAGAATCCTGAACCACTTACAGGATATTAGGGATCTGTGGTCCCAGCTGAACACCACAGGCTGCACTGATATTTCTGACTTAATTTTGAAGTAAAAATATATTAAAAGTAAATGACTCCCAAGGATCTCCACATCTATTAATACAAATGGACATGAATAGTCTCTCTACTGACTGTGTAGGTGAGACTAGCTCCATTGCAAACCTCAGTGATCTAATTTAAAGACTTAATTCAATAAAACTCTCCTCAAAATGCAATACCTACCGCATGACAACCACAAACAGGCTGACTTTTAGATAGTTGCCTGGCCATGCTCCTGTTCCAGTGGGGCCCTTTGTTTATATCTTCCTTGGGACAACATGCTTCTTGACATTTCCCATCAAGACGTTCTTCCATAGAATGATGTGGTTCTACAATATCTTTGTACATGGTTTTGAAATTGATTTTTTTCCTATGCAATTAATGTCAATGGATATATTATTAGCGTATATTAATTACATATATTAAGTGGTTTTTTATGATATTTTAAAAACAATTTTTTATTCACATTATTTATGTCCCTGTGTGTGTGGCTGTGTAAAAAGGCATTAGGTATCATGCACCTGAATTTACAGATGGTTGTGAGCCACTTGAAGAGGGTTCTGGAGGAGAACTCTGGTATTCTGTAAGAATGGCAAACACTCCTTACCCTGGGCTGCTGTGACAGATCTAATAAAATGTCTTCATTCTTGGACATAAAGTATTAGGTTACAGTCACAGATTACCCTCCGTTGGTCCCCTCCCACTCTTATGATTCATCTTTCCAGCTAGTACTCTAAAGCTGCCACATCTCTTTTTGTTGTTGTTGTTTTTTTGACCTAGTGAGTTTCATGAAGGTGTTTTTTACTTAGGCAATAAACACTCATGTCATTTGTAAATAAGTTAGGAAACAAAACTGCTACATTTGAATACATTCCTGTTATTTGACATAATTGTGCTTGGAGAAAGTTTAGCCTCTGGAAAGTTCCTTAAATAATGTTATTCATTAACAATTGACCAAAGCACTTCGACTCCAAACAACAAATTACACTGCAAGGTTGGTGGGTGTTTTTTCCCCCCATTTTATTGAAAAACTCATTTATTTTTAAGAGAGCTCTTTCATTGATCTCATCTGGCATGTCTCTTTGTGAGTGTGTTTATTTCCTGCAGTTAAAGGTAAACTCTGCCCTTTGATAATGCTCACAAAATTCTATATGGCAGGGCTGATGGAGCTCCTTGTTGGCGTGCAACAACCTGCATGGCGAAAGAATATTTTTAAGCTTCTTTCAAGTCCCGAATATGAAAATAGAATAAAAATGTGATTACTGTCACTATAGCCCTGCCAAATTGGTTAATGAGGCAATATTCTTTATTTTGTTTTGGGCTAAATTTCAGGGTTGTTTTGCAAACAGTACACAGTAATGATTAACACATAAACTAAGCTCAACTTTATGTTGTGGTTGCCTTTTATGCAGATTTATGCAAAGTTTTTCCCTAGTGTTTGAGAGAAATCAAATTTTACAGTTTCAACTATTTCACTTATTTAGTACAGATCCTCAGAGTAGGTAAAACGTAGGTGAATAAGCTCCATGGAGGGGCTACATGATCACTTACACTGCATGCTTATGCTCTCCCAAAATACTTTGTGTGGTGGCATCTGTCTTTTAGAGCAGGGTTTCTAAAATCTTAAAATCCATGATATAATATCATTCATAGTCTTTACTAATGCTAAATTCTCTAAAGTACTGAGCATAAGCTCTTTTTCCAAAAGATTTTTTTTTATTTTTAAGTG
>CABHPH010158155.1:986-47907 GCA_902168325.1 Peromyscus nudipes
CCCTAGTTGGTTAGTCCCTTTGTTGGTTAGTCCCTAGTTGGTTAGTCCCTTTGTTGGTTAGTCGCTAGGTGGTTAATCCCTAGTTGGTTAGTCCCTTTGTTGATTTGTCCCTAGTTGGTTAGTCCCTTTGTTGATTAGTCCCTAGTTGGTTAGTCCCTTTGTTGTTTAGTCCCTAGTTGGTTAGTCCCTTTGTTGGTTAGTCCCTGGCTGGTTAATCCCTAGTTGGTTAGTCCCTTTGTTGGTTAGTCGCTAGCTCATTATTCCCTTTATTAGTTAGTCTCTTTGTTGTTTCCTGCATCTAACCCATATATACCCACAGTACATTGGTATCCAAGGTCTTGCATGTTTGAATAAAAGATAGTATAGTTTATATGATAGTAAACACCATGTGATGTGAACTGTGCCACAAAAATTACAGAATATTAATTACCATTTGGATTTTCCATTTCTTTCAAACACACATCATGGATGGGTTTTCTAGTCAACTGAGAGCAGGCATGGATGGGTATTTTGCTTCGACTTACAAAGTAGAATGGGAAAGGCTTAAGTATTAAGACTTTTTTTCAATATATATTTTACTTACATGTATAAATTACTCAATTCCACATTGCATATACCATTCACTGATCAAATCCAATTTTCATTTAGCCCTATCCTTTCTATTAATAACCATGACACTATTATAGCTTCAAGTAGAGTAACTCTAGCTTCTGCTCGTGAGATAGATTTCATCCCTGTTTTTCTGGTTAGTTTGCTTCACAGAATGTGAAGACTCCAGTTGATTTTGCTGCAAATGACAGGATTCTGCGAGTGTACCTAGGCCACATGGTCTTTATTAATTTCTCTGTAGTGGAGCACTCAGGCCAGCTCTTCATCCCAGCCTAATAAACACGAGCATTCAGGTATCTTTTTAGTATATTGTTTCCTTTGCTTTGACTATCCGTTCGTGTGGTGTGTCTGTGTTGCATTGTTAAGGAACAATTGTACCTGATAAGATACATTGCTATCATCAGCATATGAAAACTGGATTTTCTCCATGCTCTCACCAGCATGCTTGTTTTGTTTGAGTCTCCTAAGTACAGTAATACTGCATTAATTTCTCCTAGAATGACTATTCACCCAGATAGGGCACCCATGACAGATCAGGGAAATGATTCGATCCAGGGCCAGCTTGTGAGCCAATGAGTTTACTTAAAGAAGCATTGCTAAGTCACAGGAGCATGAGTGAGCCCCGATCAGCTGCAGCACAGAGAAGTCGCATCCCAGAATGAGTGACTACCTCCCAAAAGCTGAATAAATAGAGTCCCCGCTTCAGTTAGCAGTCTCTCCCCCGCATGTTTTAGTGTTCAGCATCTCCCAAGACCACAGGCAGCGGAACAGAATTGCATGCATCTAGCAGAGGCTGTGAGGGGAGGAGAGTGGCTAGCATCCCAGCTGAGGGTCTAGTGACTCTTCCTGCACCCTCCTCCTATAAGGGAACATCTACTGGGTCTTCCACAGGTAGCCACAGCCACTCTGATTAAGACAGTAACAGCCATGCTATGCCCAGGGGACAGTGATCCACAGCTAATATAGTTTCAATTTACATTTTCCTGATGGTTAATGAATGGGAATTTTTATTTGCATGTATTTATTGGCCATTTGTATTTCTTCCTCAGAGTCAGGTCAGCTCAGATCATTTGCTATTTTATTTTTCACTACATTACTTATCTTCTAGCCATTTTTTCACAGCTTGATGGATTCTGGATATTAGTCTCCTGTCTGATGAAGTTGCAAACACCTTATCTACTTCTGAGGGTTGTCTGTTATTCCACGGCCCATTTCCTTTGCTGTACAGAAGGTCCTTTTAGTTAGATGTAATCCTATTTGTCAACTTTGCTTTTGTTTCCTATAGTGTGTGTGTGTGTGTGTGTGTGTGCGCGCGCGCGCGCGCGCGCACAGATAAGTATTATCTGGGATAGTATCCTAAAGTATTTCTGCTAAGTTTTCACCAACCTAAATCTTGCATTTGTGTTTTGGGTCCACTTTGGGTTGACTTTTGTACAGAGTAAGAGATCAGGCTTGAATTCCCTATCTGCATGCACCTATCCAGATTTCTCAGCATCCCTTGCTGAAGTAGCTGCCTTTTCCTAATTATTTTTTGGAGGGGCAACTTTGACTCCCTAGGAAGGGTTTGTTCTGGAAACCTCTCTCCACTGACCCTCCTGTTTGCTTTGGCTCACATGCTCTCTTGGTTACTGTGGCTCCACTGTGGGAACTGAGGTCAGGAGTTTTTATTTTGATGCCAACAGGTCTGATGGTTGTGTTCAAGATTTCTTTGGCCATTGGGAGGGGATTGGACCAATAATCATATTCATATGGATTTTAGGGTTGTTGTTTTTTTTTTTCTCATTCTGTAAAGAATGCCACTAGTATTTCCACAGGGATTTCACTGAGTTTCGTCAGGTAGTTGGGGTGTTTTACCAGCACTCATTGTCCACCTCATGAGCACAGGAGGTCATTCCTTCATCAGCATTCTGTAGTTTTCACTTTAGATAGAAGGTTTTTATTTGTGTGGTACAGTTTATACCTAGGTGTTTGCATTCGTTTGTAGATAAGTGAATAGGTATTTGATTTTTGTTTGTAGATAAGTGAATAGGTGTTTGCATCCGTTTGTAGATAAGTGAATAGAGTTGCTTTCATGCCTTCCTTCCCTGCAGATCCATTATTGCTATGTGCAGAAGGTAATTAACTTTTGTATTTTCACTATGTTATTGTTACTTTAATAAATTCATTTATCAATTCAAGTATTCTTTCAGTGGATCCTTTAAAATGTACGTGGAGGTGGAGGGTATCTGTAATCAAGGATATGTCTTATATTTCTTTTTCTTGTCTGATTGCTCTGGTAAAGACTTGAGTGATATATTGAATTTTAAAAAAGGAGAGTCCTGAGATGGGAATATGAGGGCTTCTGAGCAGGGAGTTGACCAAACATAAATAATAGCTTCCTTCTCAAGATGGTCCTGGCTCCGACATGCCGGAGGTGATCTGAAATCCTATGAGGACTGTGAAACTTACCAGCAGATAGTTGAATAAGTTGCTGTTCTTGTTGCTGGGGCAAAACACCCAACAAAATCAAATTAAGGAAGGGTTTGCTTTAGCTCTGAATCAGAGGGGATTTGGCCCATCGTGGGTGGGAAGGGACAGTGGTAATAACTTGAGGCAGCTAGTGCATCATGTCCGAGGACAGAAAGCAGAGAGATGAGTATTGATTCTCCTATAACTTCTTTCTAAACAACCTGGCACCCCAGTGTGCGGGGTGGTACAGTCCACATTTAGGACAAGTCTTCCCACTTCAATGAACCCACTCAAGAAAATTGCTCACAGATATGCCCAGAAGTTCATCTTAGATTTGACTCTGTACCCTGTCAAGTTGACAAATCAATATTAACTGCCACATCTGTGCTGGTAGAATTCTCTGGAACTCTTTCACACCATCCCTGCAGAGGGGAGTCTGCTCCTTCCCCAGCTGTGGGACTGCAGTGGAAGATTCTCTGGGGTTACTGAAGGGTCAAGCCTCTGCTCCAGGGTTCACTCACCTGAAAATGCCAGCATACACCAAGTTCCTTTGGTTTTTCCTGGAGTGTTGGGTATCTTTCTTCAGCCTTCTTCCAGAGAAGATTTAAACACTGTGTAGGGTTGATTCCCTCTGCAACCTTTTCCCAAAGCTGGTCCTCATGGAATCATGGGGCAATGCAGATCATCCTGGATCCCAAAATAAACAGAAGTAGCTGAGGACTAGAGTGGACATATAGCATAAGAGTTTTCAAAGTCTTGCTCTGTTAGAGGAATTTTGATAACTGCATCATACACAAGTGTGCTGACAAACTGGAGGGTTAGACTCAGTGTGCCCCCACCCCCACCCCAAGTCAGTGATTTCATCTTCAGCCTAATTGTTGCTCCCTTCTTGTCTCCAGATCAGGAGCTAGGATTGCACTTGTTAGAATCCAAGTTACAGTGTAGACTGGGAAGATTTCCACTTGTAGCTTTAACCCCTGTGTGGATGGAAATGACCTTGTTCTTGCTTTTAAAGCTATGTGGGCACACAGCCAACAAAAGATGAGGATCTTTGTAAAAATAGCATTAACTAAATGGAGTTGCTAAAGTGAAAATCATTAAATATTGACCGATTCTCTGGGTGGTTGCGTTCGTTCTGTCATGTTTTACTGTCTGAGCAGGCCCACGTAAGCTCAGTCATGGTGGGAGCCCAGGTCAGTGAGATGGTGTCTAGTGCGTCTCATGGATTCTCAGTGTGTACTACATGAATTGGCTAAGGCAACATCACCATGTTCCCTCAGCAGTGTTGTGGCTCCACTTGTCTTCTGTCTCGTCTGAATGTCACCCCCACTGTTGCTAAGTCAGTCACTGTGTTCAGATATTACTTTTGCCTGTTTAGGTGACTTGGGCTGCAGACATTTAAATATTTGTATGTGACACAATGACCAGCTCGGCAGTTTGGGACTGAAATTATTCAACTGAAACCTACGATGAGGCATTTCTGCCAAGAGAGCATGTGATTGGCTCTAGGATGACTCCAAAGGGGCTTGTGCCACAGGTTTGGACCTCAAGGGAATGATGTTATTAGGCAGTAGTGGAAATGTCAGGAGATCGGACCCAGTTGGAAGTCAGTCACTGGTAGTAATATTGCTTAAGAGGACACATTTCATCATTTGTCTCCTAGTCCCTGTCCATATCTCTCACTGCTCTTGGTCATGAAATGAACACTTCTGTACCATTCTATCCTTCTGCCTTGCTGTGGGACTGAAATCAGTGGAGCCCATTGTCTTGGGGTTTCTATTGCTGTGAAGAGACACCATGACCACGGCAACTCTTAGAAGGAAAACATTTCATTGGAGTGTCTCACTTACAATTTCAGAAGTTCAGTCCATATCATCATTGTGGGGAGCGTGGCAGTGGGCATGCAGACATGGTGCTGGTTACATTTGGATCAGAAGGCAACAGGAAGTGGACTCAGTGTTACACTGAGGGAAGCTTGAGCAAAAGAGATGTCAAAGCCCACAGTGACACACTTCCTCCGACAAGGCCATCTCTACTCCAACAAAGACACACCTCCTGATAGTGCCACTCCTTATGAGTTGACGGGGCCAATGACATTCGAACTACCACACTCATCAAGCACAACCAACACCTCTGAAATCTGGAGTCAAGATTCATTTTCTTCCTGTAAGTTAGTTTTCTTCGGTATTTTGTTCCCGTGACTAAAAGGTAACAACACAGTAAGGAAGGCGTGGTTTCTTCTCCATTTAAAAGACAGTCCTGAACTTTTGATGTAATGAGGTGGAATCTCCTTCTGTAAAAACATCGCTGCTGCTGATGGGTAGGCCAAAATAAAATGTTTAATGCTACTGCAACATGGTCACAGCTGACAGAAATTAACAAGGATCCTTAATATCTTCTAATTATAAGTTCATGCTCACATTTTTCTTTCTTTTAAAAATCTTTTTTAGATTTGTTTATTTTATTTGATGTGTGAGAGTGTTTTTCCTGCATGTAACTATGTATGTATCCAGTACATGTCTGCTGGCCACAAAGGTCAGGATGTATTGCATTCCCTGGAAGTAGAGTTACAGTTGTGAGCTGCCACATGGGTGCTGGGAATCGAACCCAGGTTCCCTGCAAGAACAAGTGCTCTCAATTGCTGAGCCATCTCTCCAGCCCCCACATCTTTTCTTTCTTGTCTCCATGTCTCTCTGCATTTGGTTTGTGGGAATCAGAATCCAAATGAGGGATGTGGCATTTGGCTGATTGCCCGTATCCTGGATCTGACTGATTATTTTCTCACGCTATTATTTTATTTATTCCTCTATCTGCCTAGTTTCCTGTGGGCAGCCTGTTAAACCCAGAGACTTGGTTAATTTTTTTTTTTCATTCAAGATCTTTCCGGGTAGGGCTGTGTGTCTCCTCTTGCATTACAGCGGGACGCACGTGGTTTGTGGTTTTTCCTCTTTCAGTGATGTTAAGACTGATCAAGGGTGCTGTTGACTGACATGGGTAGCAGGATCATGGGTTGCTAAAGATATTCCTGCCTAGCTAGTGGCTCAATTTCATGGGCAGTTTTGGCTATCTGTCTAGGGGGAGGTCAGATTACAGTTGCTGATGAACAGCCACGAAACCTCCTGACTACACACAGGAAGCATGGACATTTCTGGTTTTATCAGAACCATGTAAAACTCTGCACTGGTGATGACATTTTGTATTTCATCATAGATGCAGTGGATCTGGAAGGTGAGACCACTGTATACAAGCTGTCCCATCATTCCATCACTAACGTGGACTTAACCTCTGAAAGCAGATTGAAATCTGGGGCAAGTTCAGGCAAGGCCAGAATGAAATCATATACTTTGAAGAACCTGTGTTATATACGAAGTTGTTGAACTCTGTACTTTTTAGACTCTAGTTTAAGAAAAATGACATTTGAAGCTTTGTGCCAAGTCCACGTGACTGATGCTTAAAGATCCTAAAAACAGAAACTGGGTAAAGGAAAAGTAAATAAACAACACAACAGCTGCCTGTAGCAGCCATTGCCTGAGAGAGTCTAGAGGCTTCGGGGATGTCAGCAAAGTCTATGAAGATGAAATTGAAATCATCTGGTGTTCCCACCCAGATCAGTTTCAGGAAAACCTTGAAGTAGCCCAGTCCAGCCGTCAAAGTAAAGTTGTAAGAATTCCATTAGAGAGTATCTAAATGCCTGGCCACAGTTTCTCATCAACAGTGCTGCTAACACAGCTCCTGAACATCACTGTTTATGGTAGGAGCCTGGGCTATGCACAGGACTTCAGTAGCATAAGTGGCCTCCATGCACTAGATGCCAGTAGCAAAATTCTCCAATTTGTACAAACCAGAGATGTAGCCAGACTTCACCAAATGCCTGTGGGAGGAGGGGAGAGGTCAGTCTCAGCATAGGCAGCAGGACTTGGCAAACTCTTTCTCAAACTGCCCAGACCTGACTCTCTCCCAATTTCAGTCCCTAGTGGAATCATGACAGAGACAGGTACCAGGAGCCTGCCCATAGAATCACTGGAAAGATTAGACTCTGAAGTCATAATCCCAGGGGATAAATTTCAGATCTGCTAGTGGAAGATCTTCTCTACTGGAAAATGGATCTACTGCAAATTTAGGGTGTCTCTTCCTGGGACCCATGCATGCTGAAGAAGTGCAGCCTGGATCCTATTCTCTGCCTGATGAGAACAGTTTGGTAACTGTCGCCATGGTGACCATTGTGCTTCCTTTTAGCCATCATGACTGAGTCTCGCAGGTGTGACCCAGAGCCAGTCAGCGGTGGCCGTTGATTACTAAGTGACTTCTGAAGCCAGAGGTAAAAATTGACTAACTGGAAGCAGAGGGAGCTTGAGAAAGCACTGGAGATTCCCTCCAGCCTTATTAACTTCTGACTCTATGATTCCAGTCTGGGCATCTCATATAATTGCCAGTTACCCAATTATAGAGCCTGTCCTTTTTTGGTTGGATTATTTTCATGAAGCAAAGTGTCTTCAAGGTTTACCAAATTGCAGTGTGTGTCAGCGGTTGCTTCCTTTGAGCCTGAATAAACAACACTTCCTTGTTTGCCCAGACCACATTTTCTTTGTCCTTTCTTGTATCAGTAAGACTTGGGTTCCTTCCACCTCTTGACTCCCGGGGAGTCACACTGCTATGAACGTGATTGGAGAAATACCCATCCAGTTCTCTGCCTTTGCTTTTTCTAGGTACCCACACTGAAGAGCAAACCCACTGGATCATAGAATAATTCGGTACTCAATTCTCCAAGAAAGCCTCCATGTGGCTTGCTGCGGCAGCTGTGCCCTGTTCTGTTCCCACCAATGATACCTAACAGGTCCAATTTCACCACATCATCACCAGCACTTGCTTTCTGGTGTTGGAGGGTTCCACTGTGTTTAAAATAATAGCTGTCTTAATGGGCATGACGTGGTGTCTCTCAGGTCTGACTTGTAGTTTCCTGGTTAGTAGAGTTTGAGCATCTTCTCACGTGTTGGTTGGCAATCTGTATGTCTTCCTTGGTGATATGACTAGTTAAGTTTTTGTTATGTGTTTTGAGTCATGAGCTATTTTAACTCCATGAATTTTTTTCTAAGTGGTTTTGGACAAGGTTGTGTGTTTTGTTGTTGTTGTTTGTTTGTTTTATTTAATTATTTTATATGTGTGGATGTTTTCTTCTCTGCATGTATGTCTGTGTACCATGTGTGTACAGTGCCTACAGAGGCCAGTAGAAGGCATTGAGTTCCCCTGGAACTGGAGTTACAGGTGGTTCCGAGCTGCCATGTGGGTGCTGGGAATTGAACCTGGGTCCTCTAGAGGAGCAGCCAGTGCTCTCAAGCTCTGAGCAGGCTCTCCAGCCTTTGTCTTTGTTTGTTGTTGTTTTACTGTTTTTGGCTACAGCAATCATGGTTGGTGAATTAATAATTTAATTTTTAAAACCTTTCTGAGCTACAATTTTCTCAACTGCAAAATGATAAGAGTGAAGTGAGGGGAGGGTAAATGAAATTGCTTCCTGTGTAGAATACAACGGATCTGTTATTTCTTGTGTACTAAGAGGATTTGATTGCTCTGCTGTCAATCCATCTGAAGACACAGGGGTGTTAGTCACAGCAAAATTAATGAAATGCTTCCATGACCGACACACAGCTTTCAAATGGCCCAAGTGATAGAAGAGCTCATCTCTGCTCCCCCTTGACAAAAGGTATTTGCTCTGCTTCTCACTGGAAAAGGAAACAAAACCAAAAGAGTAAGAGTCAGGAGCTGAACTACCTTTTGTCGGAGATTTAAGATCGGGGGACAGTAAGAGAGTGTGCCACTGGGAGTCGACTCAAAGGCTCCAGGCAAATACCAAATGCACACTTCATGTGGTAGCCTTGCTATTGATTTGTTTGTTTGTTTGTTTGTTTGTTTATTCTGTGTCTTTCACATCATGTATCTTGATCCCAACTTCAAATCCATCTTCCACCCCTGCACCCCCTGCAGTAAAATAAATTCAAGAGAAAAAAGGAAGAAAATAAAATTAGTAAAATAAAAAAAAGGGAAGGAATTAAAAATCTCATCATGGAAACCCAACAAGTCACACTGTATACCCCTTTGTCCATATATCTCTACTTGCAAGTGTCCACTGCAAGGAATCATTGATCTGGTTCGAGGCCCCTGGTCTCCACTACACATTCTCGATGCTGGGCCCCCACTAGAACTCTTCCTGCTGCTGCCCTGTGTTGTGGAGATCCTGCAGCTTTGGGCTGTGGGTCAGGTCCCTTCATATGCTCCCACAGATCATAGATGGGGTGGATGTTGGGGCAGGCCAATTCATAACCCTGAGTCTGGGCCTGGGCAGCTGTAGGGTTGGTCCACCAGATGGGAAATGGGGACAGCTCTCCTATGGTCACAGTTTCAGGGCTGGCTCTCCTATGCCTATGCTAACAGTGTTGGCTCCATTGTGTTGCCCTGGTGAGGTGCAGGGCCTAATCTCCTGAATGTCATAGCTGGTGGGGGTTACAGATAGCTCTCTCATACTTACAACCACAAGCCCAGCTCTCCCACCTGCCCCAGGTGTTGATGGCCAGTGGGTGAGTGTAGTCAGAAGTTTTCTTTGGTCCCACCAGCCCTGCAGTCCTGCAGCCACTTATAAAATAATCACTCAGAAGCTTATATTAATTATAACTGCTTGGCTATTAGCTCAGGCTTATTACTGACTAACTCTTGCACTTAAATTAACCCATAATTTTTATTTATGTTTAGCCATGTGGCTTTGTACCTTTTCTCAGCTTTGTCTTGTCATTTTGTTTCCTCTGTGTCTGGATGATGACTCCTGACTCAGTCTTCCTCTTCCCAGAATTCTCCTTGTCTGATTATTGCACCTATACATTTTGCCTGGCTACTGGCAAATCAGCATTTTATTTATTTTTCAACCAATCAGAGCAACACACATTTATAGCATACAGAACGACATTCCACAGCAGTTCCCCTTTTCTATCTAATAAAAAAGGAAGGTTTTAACTTTAACATAGTAAAATTACATATAATAGAACAGTTATCAAGCAAGAATTAGTTACAATATCTAGTCTATTTGTATTTTGTAAATTCAAAGAAAATGTTCTATTTATCTTACATTTGTGAGTCTAAAGTTTCATATCTAATTTATCTTTTTATCATAACCAAGGAAAATTATAACTATCTAGTCTTCAACTACATCAAAGACACCAGAAGGACATATTACCTAAGTAAATAGGAAGTACATTGTAAGCAACTTCCAAAATTCTGGAAATGACAGAGACAGCTGCCTGCCTGGACAGTCACCCGAGGTTCCTCTGCAATGTTGGGGCATCCATCTTCAGTCTATAGGCCTAGAGTCTCTCAATCGCTTCTCCCTGTGTCCTGTAGAATGTCTGGCATTTTCTTCTGCAAAGCAGGAACCTGAACCATTTCAATCTCAATCTCAAACCATCTCGTCTTACAAAGTTTAGTGATCACCTTCCTATGGGTTCTGCACATCCAGTTGACATAACATTTGGTCAAGCAGTTGACACAAGGGCACTTTTTTGCCCAATGGCTAACTTTTGCCACAAAGAAACCAAACTCTGTAATGAGTTTCTTCAATGCCTATCTCCTCCTTGAAGTAATTGATGCTGCCAGGAGCAGATGTGTCTCACTGTCCAGAAATGTCCAAATTCTTAAAACATTTTAAATGCCATATTCTGTAGGTCTTTAAAGTGTTTAAAGATGACCTGTCTATCTAAAATATATCTCTGCTTGACCTTGAAAACATACCTAATATGACTATAAGTTTGATTATCATGGAGGACTAATTATTAATCTGCATTTCTTAATTATCCATTACAATTTAAATGAGGTACACAAACATACCCTAAACTAAAGTAAAAATATATATACTGTATAACAAAATTAACTTTAAATTTGTATCAATAAACTAAAATCCATAGCAATGTAAAATATTTTAAGTAAACTGTTGCTCTTTAAAAGTAGATTCAATGATCTACCCTTTTATCCTATCATATCTATATCATATGTATCTATATCAGGGGAGGGCTTATTTCCCCTGCCTATGCCACCACAGGAGAGATAAGAAATGGGGACAGCTCTCCCATGCTCACATCTTCAGTCCTGGCTCACCCACCCTTTCACTAATAGGGTTGGCTCTGTTGTGCTGCCCTGGTGAGATACAAGGCCTGCTCTCCTAAGTGTTGTAGCTGGTGGGGGTCTGGGACAGCTCTTCCACTCTTATGACCACAAGGCCAGCTTTCTCACCTGTCCCAGGCATTGATGGGGAGGGGGGCAGCTCTCCCCTGTCCATGCCATCACAAGACAGATGGGTAATGGGGACAGCTCTGCCATGCTCACAATTTGGGGGCTGGCTCACCCACACCAGTTCTAGTAGGGCTGGCTCTATTGTGCTGCTCTGACAAGGTGCAGGGCCTGCTCTCCTGAGTGTTGCAGCTGGTGGGGGTTGGGGACAGCTCTCCCCTTTTTATGACCACAAGGCCAGCTTTCCCACCTGCCCTAGGCATTGATGGGCATCTCTCTCCTGCCCATGCTGCTATGTGGCAGATGAGGTCTCCCATGCTCATGTCCTTAGGGTTGAGCCTTGCTATTTATTAAGTTGCAATTACAAAATTGTTATTGGCCAACTGGCTACCAATAAATTCCTAGAGATATCTGTCCTGTTGTCCTCCTTGTAACCAGCAGCAATTGAAAGCCAATGGCAGTCAGTGTACCCAATCCTGAAAATGCTCCATAGGGATGCTTCTGGTGCTGGATTCTCAAACTGGTTCTATGACTACTTGACTTCCTTGGAACACATCATTTGGAGACCTATGTCCTCAATGCTCTTTGGACTGTCTTTTGCTTTCTCATCAGCTAACCCAGTAATCAGAGGCAATATCCATGGACTTCATTTCCCCATCTGTTTCAAGAACTTTCAGTGGCTGTCAAATCCTGAACAAAATCCTGGTGGAGAAACATGCAGAGAACCTAAAATAAGAGTGGTTGGGATATGAGCACGTGCTAGGGAGGGCAGTAGGAAACTGGCATTTAATGAGTGTGCAGTGTGAAGGAGCAAAGCATCATTAACCAGAGAATGATGCGTCGATGCTAGAAACTCCCCCAGCCTGCCAAAGAGGATTTTGAAATTTCCAAGCCAATTCCTCTTCCTTTCTTCTAAATAGTATAGACTCTTCTAGGAGAGAGAGGCCAAGATAACCTACATACTAAAGCCTAAGAAAGAGAAGATGAGAGAAGAGGAGGAAAAATTAGTCATAGGCTAGGGAGTGAGAAGATTTTTGTTTGTTTGTTTCCTCCAGAATGTATTGAGGAAATCGCTGAGGAATTGCTGGGTAAGGATGAAATGGCAGAAAAGGAAAGAGAGTTTTGGTAAGTGTTGCTCAAATATTTGGGTTCTCTTTAATTCTTTTAAAAGAATGTCTCTTTCTGCACTTGAACTGTGTTTTCCAATTTTCTTCCATAAGACTGAGCTATATGGAAATCTCAGGCAAGTTAAGACATAACCAACATGCATTTTATAAAAGCAGCGTGGCCCAATGAGGCCTCCTGAGTCAGACTGACTTTGCGCCCTGTTTAAATGTGTTAACTGTGTGAACCAAGCTTGAGTCAGCCCATCACTTTCTCTCTATATTGTCATCTGCAGAGCAGGGAGAGCAAAATTTGCTCATAGCTAGAATCATTTCATAACTGTGTGGTACATAGGAATTATTCTATGATTGCTGTTCACATTATCTTTATGAGTGTTAGAATTGGAAATATTATATAACTGTACTGAAGACTGCATGGTCCAGGAGTAAGATTGCCAGACAAAATACAAGATGCCTTGTTAAAACAAAATTTTAGATAACTAACAAATGCCTTTTTATATAAGCCTGTCCCAATTATTGCATGGTGTATACTAAGAATGTATTTATAGTTTCTTTACTGAAACTGGAAGCTGCAAAGAATGCTACTGTGATTCATGTAGCATGAGTCTTAAAAGGTCTTATTAATAAAATCAAACCTGAGCCAGTTATTGGGGTGAAATGCTGGATGGTCAGAGAGATAGAACAAGCCACAGCTATCTCACCTCACCGGATCCTCAGCTGGTCTTGCTTCCTCAGACTGGAGGCCTCTGTGTCCTCATATCCGAATGGGCCTCAGCTGAACTGCTGCTTCTTGAAAGCCTAAATGCTTAACCAGGCCAAATGTTTCTCCAGGCCAAATGCCTAACCAGGCCAAATGCTTCTCCAGGCCAAATGCATCCCCAGGCCAAATGCTTCTAGTTTCTGGTCCTCACGCTTTATATACCTTTCTGCTTTCTACTGCCACTCCCTGGGATTAAAGGCTTGCTTTCTGGGATTAAAGGTGTGGGTCACCGTGCCTGGCCGTTTCCAATGTGGCCTTGAACTCACAGAGATCCAGAGGGATTTCTGTCTCTGGAATGCTAGGATTAAAGGCGTGTGCTACCACTGCCTAACCTCTGTTTAATATTGTGGCTGTTATGTCTCTGACCCCAGATAAGTTTATTAAGGTACACAATATTTTGGGGAACACAATACCACCACAGATTCAGGCTCACGTTTGGTTTTTTTTTTTTTTTCAGTGTCGCATCCACAGACTTCTGCCTCCAGAGGACTGTGCAGGGCTTTAGAATGGAGTGAGCATGGTGTGCTTCATAGTCACCCGGCAGAAATGCCCTGAGGAGCCATACTGCGGTTTCCTGTGTGTATAGGACGTGTCTAATGCAATGTGAGTGAGTTACTCAACCACTCAGTTAGGTTAATGGTATTATCCTCATGTTATAGACGGCGAAGACTGAGAGCCCGAGGTACTTACTAGCCAAAGACCTAACAGATGGAAGTGACAGAGTTCCAGACTCAGACACATGCTCTACTCCAATGACCTGCCACTTTAGGGTCTAAGTCTGTTTAATAAAATGGACTATAACAGAATGTCTGAGACTGGCTGGCTTAGAAAGAACATTTGTTTAGTGTACGATTTTGGAGGTTCTGACGTTGGAGGGCATTTCTTTGGCAACTGCTTGGTTTTAGTGAAAGCTCTTTAGGTATTTCCAAAATGGCAGAGGGCATCCCATGGTAAGATAGAGCAAGCATGCCAGGGAGAAGATGCCTCTTAGAACACTTAGAACACAAAGCCACTTCCACAGTATCTCTGATCTATGACTGGACTAACCCACTCATGTGAGCAGAGGACTGGTGGGCCACTAGCTTCCTGAAGGCCTCACTCTCAAATACTATTACGTTAGAGTAGATGGGGTAGTCAATAGAGCATTGTGATACGAAAGTAAAAGGTGAATGTGGGGGTTTAGAGCTGGGGGAGTCCAGGAGGGGGAAGAATCCACAAAACTAAGAATGTAAGCAAATGCCGTAAAGAAATCTGTAACTTTGTAAGTTAAATAAAAGATGTAAAACCAATTAGAAATAATTAGTATAAAAATGACTTGAGGGAACAAGGTTTCAGAATCTAAATTTAGGGGATGCAGCCACACTGCTGATGTTCCCTTCTTAGGGCAGGTTTGTCAGGGAAGGTTTATGACATATAGAAAAGGCAGCCCACTGTTATCAGGGAGTCTCTAGAAAGGTGCCAGATCTATACAGGCAATTGAAGGCTATCACCTATCCTCTGCCAAGCTCAACCTTATAGACCTCCAACATGTGGAGGCTCCAATGCAGAGCCAAGGCAGCTGGTGTCTGTCCACCAATTGTCCCCTGGATGGCTGCCAGCACTCTACTTACGAAGGGAAGGGAGCAACCCCCCTTTATTCCCGAGGTTGACAGCCCAAGCCATGTGACCTGTATAAAATAGTGTAAAGGCCCCATATAATACACAAGCAGTAGCTTATCCACCTTAGTTCCATCAAATCCAGGTGTACCTTATGAATCTTTCCATATTTATTTTGAGAATAGAATCTCTCTGTTTGATAGGGCTCTGCTGATAGATCCCAAATGCAAAAATAGGTCCTGTGATCTTGTGTTCAACTCTTCCCAAATGCCACTGGCATTTTTCATTCCTGAGTATCTACTCATTCAGTTGAGGTAGTCATATCTTCAGTGATCCCTGGGCATCTGGGTCCATCCATTGATGGCAGTGATTTTGCTTCTGGCTGGTGAGAGGAAATGGGCAAGCCTCTCACTCAAGAGACTAAGTGCTTACCTACAATGACCCTACCAGGCCCTGTGAAAACTGAGACTCATGATTATTTAGGCCAGTGGCTCTCAACCTGTGGGTTGTGACCCTTTTGAGGAGTTGAATGACTCTTTCACAGGGGTCACCTAAGACCATCTGCATATCAGATATTTACATTACAATTCATAGCAGTAGCAAAATTACAGGTATGAAGTAGCAACAAAAATAATTTTATGGTTGGGGTCACCACAACATGAAGAACTGTACTAAAGGGTAGCAGCATTAGTAAGGTTGAGAACTCTGGTTTAGGCTTTTATATTTATGGGACATGAGGATACCTTCTCTCAAAAACTAGCAAATTCTGTGCAGGTTAAATATCCCCTGTCTGCAATGCTTGTAAATAGATATGTTTCAAATTTAAAAGAACTTTTGATTTTGGCTTATCTTGATTAAATTTTCTCAAGTTGAGAACACGCTAGAGTCATCTGAGAAGAGAAAAACCTCAATCAAGAAAATGTGCTCATCAGGCTGGCCTGTGGATAAGCCTGTGGACTTTTTTTTTTTTTTTGATTAGAGGAATGGCCCAGCCCATTATGGGTGGTGCTACGCCTTGGAAGATGGTTCTTAGTGGTATAAGAAAGCAGACTGAGCAAGACATAAGGAACAAACCAGTAAGCAGCACCCCTCCATGGCCTCTGCATCAGCTCCTGTCCCCAGGTGTCTACCTTGCTTGAGTTCCTGCCCTGACATCCCTCAGAGATGGACTGTTACCTGGAAGTGTAACAGCTGTGGATATCGCTCTGTATAAATAAACACTGATTGGCCAGTAGCCAGACAGGAAGTATAGGTGGGACTAACAGAGAGGAGAATTGAGGGAACAGGAAGGCAGAGAAGGGAGACTGCTGGAGCCGCTGCCAGGACAAGGAAGATGTAAGGTACCAATAAGCCACGAGCCACGTGGCAAAGTAGAGATTAATAGAAATGGGCTAAATATAAGAGTAAGAGCTAGACAATGATAGGCCTGAGCTAATGGCCAAGCAGTTTAAATAATGTAAGCGTCCGTATGTTTATTTTATAAGTGGGCTAAGGGGCTTGGTGGGACCGAAGAAAAAACTCCAGCTACAATATAAACCCTTTCCTCCCCAAGCTGCTTTGGTCACAATCTTTATCACAGTAATAGGAAGCAAACTAAGACCTACAGTTGGAGAATTGAACTATGAGAACATATATAGGAAAGAAAAATGAGATTGTTGAACACATGCGCGTTGAATTTTGAGATTTTTCCAACTTCATCATACCAGCCTCTTAATATAGGGTGTATATTCCTGTGTGTATATGACAGACACAGGATAAGAGTATAGGAATTTTAACTAGTTAGCCTTCCACATTCATCTAGGGAATGATGCTTTCATTTCACAAATCTAGCCATGTATTTCTTAACCAGTGTTCATTTAGTAAAAAATGATAGAAACTCAGCTCAAAGTAACTTAAGCTAAAATGAGATGCTGTTGGGTCATTGTCTTAGTTACTTTCTACTGCTGTGACAAAGCACTGCGACCAAGACAAGTTATAGAAGAAAGCATTTTACAGATGCTTACAGTCTCAGAGTGTTGGAATCCTTGATTATCATGGCAGGGAGCATGGAAACAGGCAGGCAGGCAGGCAAGGCAGTAGAGCAGTAGCTGAGAGCTTACATCCTATCCACAAACACAAAATGGAGAGGGATTTGGAGACAGAACTAGAATTGGCTTGGTCTTTGAAACCTCAAAGCCTGCCCCCAGTGACACACCTTTTCCAATAAGACCACACCTCTTAATCCTTCCCAAACAGTTCCATCAACTGGAGACCAAACACATAATCTTATTTATTGGGGTCATTCTCACTCAAACTACTATAGTCATGAAGCAGAATTGTCCACAGAGGCAGTTGGAATCAAGAATATCCTTCCATTTCCTGGGTCAGATTGAATTTGAAGACCCAAGGAACTTCCAGTTTTCATTCTCCAGCTCAGCAGGAAGAAAAGAGGTTGCCTTTTCTGTTAGTTCCCACTAAGTTCCCCATACCCAAGTTAGTCAAAAGCATTGATGATGGTATCCAAGTCATGGGCTTGTTTGTTTATTTGGAGTAGAAAAACTTTAGCAGAATAACAAGAACAGAGGACAGGAGGAAACATCCAAGAAAATTTAAGCGACAGTCTCAGAACAAAAGAAAATGTGTATTAGATGGAAATAAAACATAACAGGCCAGGCATGGTGGCACACTTCTTTAATCCTAGCACTCAGGAGGCAGAGTCAGGCAGATCTCTGTAAGTTTGTAAATCTCTGTATAGGTAAATCTTGTATAGGTCTGTTTGTTAAAAAAATAAAAAAATAAAAAAATAAAGCCGGGCGTTGGTGGCGCACGCCTTTAATCCCAGCACTCGGGAGGCAGAGTCAGGTGGATCTCTGTGAGTTCGAGGCCAGCCTGGGCTACCAAGTGAGCTCCAGGAAAGGCGCAAAGCTACACAAAGAAACCCTGTCTCAAAAAACCAAAATAAATAAATAAATAAATAAATAAATAAATAAATAAATAAATAAATAAATAAAACAGGCCAGTGTGGTCTACATAGCAACTGTGTTCATAACAGCATTATTCATAATAGCCAGAACCTGGAAGCAACCTAGATGCCCCTCAAGTGAAGAATGGATAAAGAAAATGTGGTACATTTACACAATAGAGTATTACATTTAGAGCTGTTAAAAACAATGACATCATGAAATTTGCAGACAAATGGATGGCACTAGAAAAAACAATTCTGAGTGAGGTAACCCAGACCTAGAAAGACAAACATGGTATGTAGTCACTCATAAGCAGATATTAGGTGTAAAGCAAAGGATAACTAGGCTACAATCCACAAACACAGAGAAGCTAGGTAACAAAGAGGACCCTAAGAGGGACATGCATGGATCCCCCTAGGAAGGGGAAATAGATCAGATCTCCTGAGTAAACTGGAGCACAGAAGAGGGGGGGGATGAGAACATGAGGAAATGGGATGGTTGACTTTGGGGAGGAACGGAGGGGGAGAGCAATGAAAGAGATATCCTGATAGAAGGAGCCATATGGGGTTAGGGAGAAACCTGGTACTAGGGAAACTCCCAGGAATCCACAAGGATGACCCCAGCTAAGACTCCTAGCACTGAACTGGCCTTCCCCATAAACAGATTGATGACTACCCTAATTGTCGTCATAGAACCTACATCCAGTAACTGATAGAAGCAGATGCAGAGATCCACAGCCAAGCACTGGGCTGAGCTCTGGGAGTCAAGTTGAAGAGAGGGAGGAGGGATCATATGAGCAAGGGGGTCAAGATCATGATGGGGAAACCCACAGAGACAGCTGACCTGAGCTAGTGGGAGCTCAAGGACTCTGGACTGACAGCTGGGGAACCTGCTTAGGACCGAACTAGGCCCTCTGAATGTGGGTGGCAGCTGTGTGGCTTGGGCAGTCTGTGGGGCCCCTGGCAGTGGGACCAGGATTTATCCCTGGTGCATGAGCTGGGTTTTTGGATCCCATTCCCTGTGGAGAGATACCTTGCTCAGCCTTGATGCAGAGTGGGGGAGCTTGGTCCTTAACTTGACATGCCAGACTTTGTTTACTCCCCATGGGAGGCCTTCTCTCTCTGAGGAGTGGATGGGAGGGGGGAGGGGGAGGAGGTGGAGAGCAGCAGGAGGGGAGGAAGGGGGAACTGTGGTTGATATGAAAAAAAAAAAAAAAAAAATAAAAAAGGGGGGGGGGGGGGAAACAGGCCAGTCTAGTCTACCTACATAGCAAGTTCTAGGACAGCCAGGACTACATAGAGGGTATATAGTCTCCCCAGTGTATACATATCATATACATATAATACTACTATTATATATATACATACATATAATACATACATATACACACGTATAATGTTATATATTATATTGTAATGTATACATATCATATATTATATCGTGTATATTGCTATATATGTGCACATATAATATATACATTATCTATGTATGCATGTTATATATATGTTATATGTGCATTATGTGTGTATGTTTATACATTATGTGTATATACATATTCACAGACATATAATGTATATTATACATATACATATTGTATATTATACAATTATATTATACATAATGTATAATATGCATATACATACAATGTATATATATACACATATAATGTATAATATGCTTATATAATATAATATGCTTATATATTATACATTATATAGGCTTAATATATATAATGTGTACACACATATTATATGTATGCATATTATATATAAATGTATATTATATAGTATGTATATGTGATATGTGTATATATAATACATTATGTGTATATATATATTATATATAATACTATTTTTATGGCCTTTCTAGATATTGTATATACAGAATGTGATGATTTCTGGGAAAGATCAAAGATTTTCATGAAACCATAAGAAGTGATAGTGCTATGGCCTGGGTTTGGTTTTATGTCACCCACACCCCACAAGGATCATGAACTACAAGCTTAGTCCTCAGCATGACGTTTCCAAAGTGGTTGTATCTTTAAAAGGCAGGGCCTAGTAGATCATGGGGCGTCATTGTCTGGTAGACACTGGTTAGTCCTTTTGAGGGGGATTATTACAGAAGAGACAAAGCAGAACCATCTGCAGTCTCTGGTTCCCATTCTCATGTGGTACCTGCTTTCTCCCTCCTGTAGCTGCTCCTGCCATGTCACAGTGCAGCCAGGAAGACAGACAGAAGAGCCTGAACAAAGGAGGCTACCTTCCGCCTCTAAACTGTAACCTAAATAAACCCCTTATCTTTAGAATTGCTCAGCTTCAGAAATTTTATTACATCAACAGAAAATGAATTAATACAGTGTTACTGCTTGAAAGTAGCCCCAAATCTGAATGAGGTAGAAATTGGGTATCTAACAAGCATCTCAATGACTCTGTCTTCTAGATCCATTACTGGTACCCTCCTATCATATCTGAAGACTATTACTGAGCTGTGTTGATTCAGATGTTTTAAACTGTTGATTTCAAAGTACAAACTGCCATTGAACTGTTAGATTATACATTAATCTTTGAAAAAAGTGCTCATTTTAAAAGCCAGCTTCACCCCCGTGGTAGCTCTGTGACCTAGAACATGTTACCTTTCTTTAATCCTCCATTTTCCACATTTAAAACAGGAGCAGCCATAGCACCCCCAGGGTTGTTTAGAGATGACACTCACGCATGATGTTAAGTATAAACCCAGCTCACAGCAAGAACAGAGATGACTTTTGACACTTGAATGTTTCTCTCATTCCATAAATAAATGATGCAGAGAAAAAGAATCCAGTGTGATAGCATGCATATTGACTCTTACGAGGCCAGGCTACAGAATGTCCAAGACCCAATGTGCCATGAAAACATGGATCCCCTTCTTTCAAAGATGATTGAGAAGTTGAAGGCAGTAACTGCAGAGTCTTCAGCCCATAGTGAGACTCTTCTGCACAGTGCCCGATGTAGCTGCCTGGCACAGGCCTGGAAGGATGGCTCTCTTTCTGTGTCGTTCTTTACTGAAAGGAAGGAATGTGAAAGCAGATGCTTTCCAAGTCTGAAACAAGTAATGAGGGTAGCTGAAGGTTTGCCTTCTAGAACAAACTGAAGAGAGCACTGTTTTCTTCCCCGACTGGGAGCATGGATGAGAAATGGACCCATTCCCGGGAGATGCCACTTCCAATCGACTTTAAGGAGGTGTAGAAGAAAGGGTCACTTTTTTTTTTTTCTAATTTGGATGGGAAGCTTTCTGGAGATGGAAGACAAATGACAGAATGGAAAGGGATTTTCAGTGGGATAACATTATAAATAGCTCTGAAACCATAACAAAGTGAAGCCAATAAAAATGGATGTACTGCACAGCCCAAGATTCCACAAAGATTCTCTTTCAACAATACACTTTATTAATAAATCAGTTTTGTTTGCTCCATTAAAATCATAAAGCCGGCTATTTGTGCTTGGGTTAATGTCATTTTTGTCTTCGCTGGAAGAGCCTAGTTGAGCAGCAAAGAATTATTTTGATTTAAGAGGTTTAAAAATACATTTTTGAAAATTTAATTCTTGTAAATTGAATGAAAAGAAATTTTGTTTAGACTCAGATGTGGATTATCCTCCATTTCTACAACACGGAGAAGGTTCCAAACAATTCCCCTGATCTCCAGCGGCCTCAGATAGAGAGAAAAGTCCCCTTTCTATTCTGTCATCCAAATTGTCCTTGGTGGTGGTGGTGGTGGTGGTGGTGGTGGTGGTGGTGGTGGTGGTATCTCCCATTCAAATTCCAGAGCTAGGAACTGGATCATGCCTTCCTTCAGATGGCAATTTGGCCTTGAATTAAAAAATCCTCAGTTACAAAATGTAATACTCCTTAGTCAATTTGAACATTAAGTACACATTTATTTAAAATCCAAAATTCAAAAGGCAATGAGTTGCGTGGTATCTACTTTCTCTTCCCAAATACTAGAGTAGAAATGGATACAGGAAAGAACAAATACGCAGAGTTCTGAATGTTTGTTTTAACAGCCAGGCAAGAATCCTCTGGAAGGGCTGGAAAGAGGGCTTAGATCATGACTGGGTGCGGAATGTAAAACACATTGTCAAAAAATTAACTAACTCTCCCTGGGACCACGGAAACATGATGAATGTTATCTCCTTCGTTTTAGAGGAGGAATTTGCAAGGCCGGTGCTCCATTCCCATCACTGATGTGCATTTGCCCATACAGAGGTTCTCTGTGAGGCACAGTTCAACTTCCGGTGTGAATATAGATCAAGGACAAAGAAAGTTTTGCAGCACTCTCAGTGATCACCCCTGGGTCCCTGATGTTCCTCATGTCATGTGCATCCCCAAGAGAAGGACCAAACTTTCTATCTAATAGAGTCTGGAATGAGAAGCTTGAACAATACAGGAGGTGGGTCCTATTCACTAGTTTCTGCTGTCAGCCTGCCACAGTATGTCTCTGAATAGCCATGGCAGGATAATGTCCATCAAAGGGATCATGAAGGCATAAAGTTCTTGGTGTCTTGGAATTCGTACTTTTAAAGTCTGCTGTAATGACTCGATTTGGGAGCATATTATTCTATAGAATTTTGTTCACAGCATAGGTGAGAGATAGATCTATTTCATACATGTAAACTCCCCTTCAGCTGGTTCCTATCCTAAAGACCTCCCTTCCCTGTGTTTTTGCTCCCTGTAATGTCCGTATTACTTTCTTGTTGCTGTGACAAAGTTCTTGGCACAATGAACCTAAGGAAGAAAAGGTCTATCTGCCCTCACAATTGAAGGTCTGGTCTATCATGACAATCAGGAACTTGAGCAGCTGGTCACATGGTCTCTGCAGCCAAGAAGCAGAGGCGAGCAAATGCTCTACTCAATGCCCTTTCTCCTTTCTCATTCAGTCAAGAAACCCAGTCCACAGAATGGTGATACCCACATTTATGGTGGGTCTACCCACTTCAATTAACCTAATCCAGAAAATTCCTCACAGACATGCCCAGAGGCATGTTTCCATAGTGATTATAAATCCCATCAAATTGACAGTCAAGATTAACCATCACATGGTGATTGGTGGTCTGAAGGTATTAAATGGAAAATTCCCTTTCATGAATTTAAAATTACATGCCAACCACATTTTATATGCTACCTGCACTCCATAACTTGGTAGCTGCCTCCACTATCAAACAGACCATGGGCAGTACTGAAGAGATTTTATTCAAGTAACCTTCATTTTTTTCTAATTGAAATGGAGTTCAGTTTTTTCAGATATATAAAAACATAAAAAATTATACATTTTGTGGAATAAAAGAATTATTAATGTGTGCTGTTTTAATACATACATGTATTATGTAATGTCTACATTAGAATAAACATACTTGCCCTCCAAAACATTGATTATTTCCTTCAGGTGAAACATTCAAAATCTTTTCATCTAAATGCATGAAGTGTTCAGTTCATTAACATTCTAACCACCGTACTGAACAGTGGCAAATCAGAGCCATGAGTAACCTTGATTCAGCAACCTAACACTGCCTCACAGAGCCAACATAATAACTCCCATCCTACTCCATAGAGATAGGCATATATTATGACATGTCATCCCCAGTAAGGTGAACACGGCACAATAAGATTTTTGTTGCTGTTGTTGTTGTTATTTATGGCACTGCATTCCACTTGCTCTTGTATAGTATCAATTGTTACCTACCTCTCACCATGCCTAGCTTACAAGTTCAACTTTATCACAGGAATTCATTATTTAAAAAAAAATGTATGAATAGTATCCTGTAGCATTCGTGCCTTTAGGCATCCACTTGGTACCTTGGAGCATCTCTCTTGTAGGTTATGAGGAACTCTTGTTTAAATTAGAACAAAGGTCAACAATCTGTGACCCTGTCTTAGTCACTTATCTATTGCTATGAGGAGACACCATGACCAAAACAACTCTTACAAAGGAAAGCATGTAATTGGGAGCTTGTTTACAATTTTAGAGGGTTAATCCATTACCATCATGGTGGGAACATGGCAGTATACAGACAGGCTTGGTGCTAGAGCAGTAGCTGAGCACTTTACACCTTGATCCACAGGCAGAAATAGAGAGACTGGGTCTTGACATGGACTTTTGAAATCTCAAAGTCCACCTCTAGTGAGACACTTCCTCCAAAAGGCTACACCTTCTAATCCTTTCAAATAATTCTACTCTCTGTTGACTGAGCATTCAAATATATAAGCCTATGAGGCAGGGGAGGGGAGTGTTCTTATTCAAACCACCACAGACCCACAGATCAAATCTAATCTGCATCTTATTCATGTGAGTAAAACTTTATGGGAACACAGCCACACCTCTTTCTTTATATAATGTCTATTATTTTTACCCTATAAGATCAGAAATAAATGGTTGCTCCACTGGGAATGTGACGCTCAAAGTCAGAAATATTTGCTCCTTTCCCCTTTAAAGAAGGTGCTTGAACTTAGCACTTACAAAATAATAGTAGCTAATATTTCTGAAAGTTTATAGGATGCTTGAAATTAGACCCAGTATGGCATGTGAATCTTCTTATGGGATTCTCCTAACAGCTCTGGGGACTGGGTGGCTTTTAAATTTCATTTTCTTCAGCTAAGGAAATAGGTGCATAGAAATTGCAAAATGTAGTTAAGTTTTCCCAGCCAGTAAAGAGTTGAGTTAGGATGTATCATAAAAGACTTCACCAGATTCCTGTTTGGGGTGGATGAGAAGCCCCAAGCCTCCCTGCAGGATGCCACTTAGCTGAATGGTTCATTCACCTGAAGGTGATGCAGGACTGAGCTGGACTCTAGCCCAGCCTTTACAGAAATTGCAGAGTCTGACCTTTCCAACCGATCTTCTTGGCTTTCTTTTCCCTTCAGGAGGAGCCTCCTATTTTATAGTGATCAAACACATTTTTCTCTTCTTATAATCTAATGGCCACCTGCTGTCACTCTAGATATCACAGTGGCCCATCAAATCATTAGTTTTGCATGGAATCTATTTGTGTATAGTATTCATGGCTGCAATTGCTTTCAAGTCAATAAAAAGGAAACAATTTATTGTATACTATACTTACTGCAACGAGACAGTCATTTTTGGAAAGGGATGGGCAATGCTAATCATATTTATAGCCCAAAGTCCTTAGGAAAGATATGAGCCTCTCTCCCTTGCTGGTTCACATAGTATAAGGCATTCTTGCTGGTATCAAAACTTTGCAAGTATGTTTCCTCATCTGTAAAATGGGGAAGAATTCTTGTGGGAACCAAACTTTAAAAACACAGAAAACTGCAGAGTGTTGCTACAGGGCCAGGCATGGTTGAACACACCTGTCATCCCAGTATAGGGGAAGCAAAAAAGAAGATCATGAGTTCAAAGCCAGCCTGGAGTACACAATAGGATTCTATCTTTATAAAGCATGCATTCTGTTGTTTTTAAACTATGAGTAGATGAAAATATATCTTTTCTCTAGCTTTAAAGATGCTTATTCATCTTGAGGTTAGACAAATCTTAACCCTGAGCCTGTCAACCTTTGCCATGTAATAATCCTTTTATTCACTGTGAATATGTATTACTCTAATTGGTTAGTAAAGAGCTGACTAGCGAATGACTAGGCAGGATTTTCAGGGCAGAGAGAATGCTGGGAAGAAGAAGGGCAGAGTCTAGGGAGTCATGAGCCAGATGCAGAAGAAGCAACATGCGAAGTTCATAGATGAGGAAACAAGCCTCAGGGCAGCACATAGATTAGTAGAAATGGGTTAATTTAAGTTGCAAGAGCTGGCTGGAGACAAGACTAAGCTATCAATCAAGCATTAATAATTAATAAGTCTCTGTGTGGTTATTTGGAACTAGCTGGCAGGACAGAAAAGTCTGCCTACAAATGGCACCCAACATGGGGCTCAAATTTCCACACAGAGCCTGAGAAAGCTAAAAAAAAAAAAAAAAAAAAAACAAGAACAACAACAAAAACCCCCTATAAAACTAAGTTTGCTAAACTAAGAATGCCTGCCTGAGCTTGAGCACTGGCATCCCAGAGCTGGGGGATTGAATGTAGTTTCTGGTAATAAACTCAGCTCTCAGACAGGCCTGCAGAGCATAAAGCAAGGAGTGGGGTGGGGCTAGCCGCCAAAGCTGAGGTGTAGGTACTAGCATGTCGCTTAGCAGTTTAAAGACTCATGCAGTCAGAAAAGGATAGAGACACATAGAAAAGACAGATTCAGATTGGGAAAAAAAAAACTCTAAATGGGTTACAGTGTATTTAAAAATGTACAAAGGCTTGGGAAAGAAAGGAGAATGAGTATAGACAGTCATAGAAAGAAAGAAATAGTTTGAAAATAATAAGTAAAGTCTTTAAAGAGAGAGTAAAAGTAATATAAAGAGGAAAAAACACATAAGATGGGAAATACACAGGGAGTCTGAATCCTGTATATTATTGTGTTGATTTTGAATTTTTTTTTTAATGTTGCTGAACAAATGACAGCTGCTGACAGATATGGATTTGTAAACTGGACTGCTAAATTGAACCAACCTAAATACTCTGAAGCTATCTTCACTTTAAAAAAAGAAGTAAAAACAGTATGTTACTTTATGAAAGGGGTTTTGCTTTTATTTCCACAGGAAGGCAGAGGCTGTCACTCTAGGTTGATATAGAACAGGTTTGATCAGAGAAGAAAATCCTGAAAATCCTGGCTGCAGACATAAAGAAATAAACCTAGGAAAACTATAAAACATGTAATGTATAGTTTACCTACTCAATCATAAAATAAAAAAATCATCTTTGGCTAACTTGTGTACAATGCACAGTCTATACTTGTATTAATACAGATATGTATGTTACTGTTAAAAGTTTATGCATTTTCAGAGAAAGGGAACCAGAGACCAACAAAAAATGGATGCCCCAGGTGATCCAGCCTCTGTTACAGTCTCCTCAGAATTCTGCATCCAAAATAGCTTCAAGGGTGCTGGCTGAGATGGTCCAGCCTCACAAACTATACCAGCCAAGTCATAACAATTATGCTAATTTTCTCAAGGTTCCCCCAAAGATACCTGCAACCACAGATAACAGCAAGTAGTCTAGAGAACAACACCCACATTCCCAGGAGATGGAGTATGGGTGGGTTTTGGTTATTCAATTGGTTATAAATGTTTATCATTGTTTAGGGGTTGGTTACAAGTCATTATTTTACACTGGTATGAATTTTGGCTTATTGATACAAATTCAAAGTTATTTTGCTATACTATATGCATGTTTCTACTCTTATTGGGGGTATTGTGTTTATGAACTCATTTAAAAATGTAATGTATAATTTAAAAATACAGGTTAATAGATATCTATAATAATCAAACTTGTAGTCATATTAACTATGTTTTCTAGGTTAAACAGATATATTTAGATAGATGATCTTCAAACACTTCAAAGACCTACAAAATATGGCATTTAATATATGTAATAACCTAAGACTTTTCATGACAGAGAGATATCTCTGCTCCTGACAGCACCAATTTACTTCAAAAGAAGATGATAGGCATCAAAGAACCTCCATTTGAAGTTTGCTTTCTTTATGGCAAATGCTAGCTATTTGGGGAAAAAAATTGCCTTACCTCAATTGCTGACAGTATATTGTCCAAATTGGACCAGCAGGATGCAAAAAGTGACTGCCAAACTTTGCCAAGACAAGGCAAAGTACAGTACTTCAAAATGCCCTGCTTCTCAAAAATGTCTGTCAGATATACTAGGCCTGTAGGCCAAAGTTGGATGCCCTAATGTTACAGAAGAACTTTGGGTGACTGTCCAGGCAACCAAATGTCCCTGTCATTAGGTAATATTACACCCTTCTGGGGGCTTTGATGGAGTTAAAGACTAAATTATTAGAATTATAATTTACTTTAGTTGTGATAAAAAGTAAATTAGGCATAAAACTTTAGACTCACAAAGATAATATAGATAATAAAATATTTTCTCTAAATTTGCCAAATACAAATGGACTAGATATTATAACTGTAATTGTTACTTGACAAGTGTTTTTACTATATATAGTTTTACTATGTTAAAGTTAAAACTTTTTAATTAGACAAAAAGGGAGAAATGCTGTGGAATAATTCTTTTGTTCACTGTGAATATGTATTACTCTAATTGGTTAGTAAAGAGCTGAATGACGATGGCTAGGCAGGATTTTTGGGGCAGAGAGAATGCTGGGAAGAAGGATGGAGTCTCAGGAGTCATGAGCCAGATGCAGAAGAAGCAATATGGGAAGCACATAAATTAGTAGAAATGGGTTAATTTAAGTTATAAGAGCTGACTGGAGACAAGCCTAAGCTATCAGCTGAGCATTTATAATCAATAATGAGTCTCTGTGTGGTTGTTTGGGAACTGACTGGGGGCAGGGGACAGAAAAGTCTGCCTATAAACCTTGAATCCAGCCAGGTTAAACAAAGGGATAATTGGGCTGGAGAGATGGCTCAGAGGTTAAGAGCACTGACTGCTCTTCCAGAGGTCCTGAGTTCAATTCCCAGCAACCACATGGTGGCTCACAACCACCTGTATTGAGATCTGGTGCCCTCTTCTAGCCTTCAGGGACACATGCAGGCAGAACACTGTACACATAATAAATAAATAAATAAATAAATAAATAAATAAATAAATAAATAAATAAATAGAGGGATAATTGTAAGACAGCAATTGAGAACACAAATATCAATGACTTCCCTGAGTGAAGGGAATACTCCAATGGAAGTTGAAAATTTTTTTAAGTATGGTTTTAATTCTCAAAAGTAACCAGAGATAAGCTCTTCTTTCCTGGTTTATACCCATAGAACCCAGCCTCTGTGAGATTTTTAATCTGTTAAAGTATATGTGAGCAGGAAGAAAGAGTGGGAGAAAGAATGAATATGAATATGAATATGCATGTTTACCACTGTGGTGGTTTGAACAAGAACAGCCCCACAGGCTCATATGTTTGAATACTTGGTCCCTAGTTGGTGGAGTGTTTGGGAAGGTTGAGAAGTATGGTCTCGTTGGAGGAGGTGTGTCACTGGAGCAGACTCAGGTTTCAAAGCCCAAGCCATTCCCAGTTAGCTCTGCCTCATGTTTGTGGATCAGGTACAAGCCCTCAGCCTCTGCCCTAGCATAGTTTCCCTACCATGATGGTCATGAACTCATCTTCCAAAACTGCAAGTTCCAGTAAATACTTTCTTCTATAGCTCATGTTGGTCATGGTATTTCTTCACAGCAATAGAAAAGCAACTAAGATACCACTTAGCCACCAAAACATTCCTGAAGCTTTATTATCTGCCTAGAAACAGCAAGGCCCAGGATAAAAACATGATCAGATGTGGTTTTCAGCTCCCAGCATATTTTAAGCAGGCAAAACTCAGGTAAACTAGCAAGTTCATCAAGTAGCAGCAGGTGTTTCTTGTCTTTTCAGAATTGTGAAATATATGAGATCAAGTACATGACTGGAAGTCAGAGCTGTTGTCCTCCTGGAAAATGATTTGTGCTTCTTAGGACCATATGGGAGACTACTACAGGCCCTGGAAAGTTCATATAAGGGGGCACAGTCTCACCTGGGTTCTGAAGCATGGATAGGAGCCTCCTCTCTGGTGAGGAGTAAAGAAACGACATCCTCACCAATGCTGAGATGCAAGGAAGAAGCAACTGAATCAAGAGAGGTGTGCATTAGTAACTTCAGCCTTGATGGAAGAAGTCTAGACTTGTCTAGTACCAGAAAGAAATGTTCTAGAATAGACTGAGAGCATGTTACCCATGACCATGAGTGACTGGCTATGGAGGGCAGCTTGTATCCTGAGTGTTAAATAGACTTGTACCTTTGACAGTCTCTACTAATTAATCCTTTGGTGAGAGGCAGGCCTTGCTGGTATGGATGTCTCCTCCCTTTCTGTTCTGCCGTGTTTCCTTTTAGGAAGTCTGTGCATAGTTGACTGGTCCTCAGGGCACTGCATGCTAGCATCCTGGCTGTACCATTTAACCATTTAACTTTTTCTGAGGTGGTCTTATCCACTTGACACTGAAAACAATTCACAAGGCACCAAGTGATCAGACTGACAGGGTACCCCAATGCAGGTCTGTAATACAGGACTTGAAGGCAATTAACAGGAAGTTCCTACATTCAAGGCCAGCCTGGGCTATATAATGAGACCTTGCCAATAGATAGATAGATAGATAGATAGATAGATAGATAGATAGATAGATAGATGCAGATGACCAATCTTACCAGCTTTGCAAATCCTCAGGAGGGGTCTGCATAAAGTTTGTTTTTTCCCTAGATTATTAAATTCTTCCTACAACTCTCTAAGAAGGGCATCACTATTCACCTCCATGTATGGATGGGAAATTTAGGCCTAGAGAATTTAAGGAACCAATGGTTTTATGAGATTTGAACCTGGGTTTGTCTTATGGCACAGCTAATCTTATGACCCTGATATAGATGCTTCTGCTTCTCCTAGCCATGGCACTGGAGTCTACAAAGTAAAGACCACAGAGCCATCTCCTGGGAAGGAACTGTCTTCACAGAGTAACTACTCTGGCCATTGTTGTGTACCTAGAGGAGAGACAACCGCAAATTGAGCACCTTCGAAGACTATCCCCAGTATTCCCATGAGATTGAGTCTGAGTGGGACAATACACACGTGTCGTTTGCCTGCTCCGTAATGACACTTAGGTTAACACTAGACCACATCTACAATGGTGGCCCTATAAGATTATAACACAGCTGAAAATCTCCCATCCCATAGTGACATCACCACCATTGTCATCTCACAGCAGAAGGTGTTGTTCATATGTTCATAGTGGAGCTGGTGTACACAGCTCACGGTGCTATCAGTCAGGTCCAAATTCAGCTCACACCGTTATGCAGAAAAAACAATGCTTGGTAAGAAATGGCATTGTTACTGGTTATGTACTTTTTGCTCTATTTTTAAAAAGGTCCCTATAGAGCTACAGTTGGCTGTGCTGTGCCAGCAGCAGCCTCATAGATCTCGTGCTCACGGGAACTTTAATTGCAATATTTTCTCTTGTGCTTAACCTAGTCTCCTGTTGCTTTCTTATCATGCCCCAAAAGCAATAGACTACACTTTATATAGGCCATACTTCTCATAAACATAGAGAGAGAGAGAGAGAGAGAGAGAGAGAGATGAGACAGAGACTGAGACAGACCAATAGACACATATACATACATACTGTATTACTTTTCTCAGTTCTGTGACCAAACACCTTATAAGAACCAATTGAAGGGAGACAGGGTTTATTTTAGCTATAATTTGAATAATTCCAATAATTGCAATGCATCATGGCAGAGAAGACATGGTCATAGGGTGTATGAGTTATCTGATCACATTACAAACATAGGAAGCAGAGAGCAAACAGGAAGTGGGGTCAAGCTATAGGGCACCAAGGCCCATCCCCAGTGACTTCCTTTCTTCAGCAAGTCTCACCTCCTAAAAGTACCACAACCTCCCAGAACAGCGCCACCAGCTGGGGAACAGGAAAGTTCAAATGTATGAGCCTGTGGGGGGACATTTCATATTCAGACCACAACACACATGCATACACAAACACCTTATACTTCAAGTGCACAGCTGTAATATTATGGTGGTTTAAATAGGTATGGCCCTCATAGACTCCTGAGTTTGGCCCATAGAGAGTGGCACTGTTGGCAGGTGGCCTTATTGGAATGGGTGTGCTTGGTGGAGGAAGTGTGTCACTGTAGAAGAGGGTTTTGAGGTCTCATATATGCTCAAGCTGTGCCCAGCATGGCAGTCTCTTACTGCTGCTTGTGGACAAGACGTAGAACTCTCAGCTCCTTCTCCATGTCTGCCTGCATGCTACCATGGCCCTCCATGATGATAACGGACTTAACCTCTGAAACTGTAAGCCACCTCCAATTAAATGTTTTTCTTTATAAGAGTTGCCACAGTGATGGTGTCTCTTCACAGCAATAGAAACCCTAATTAAGATAACTATTTAGACTGTGTCTATGCACTCTTTAATGTTTGAAGGAGGACCACCTGGTATCCCTGTTGTTAATTGACATACGACTCTGTGTGAAATGTATAAACCAAAATTGTATATCTACACAAACCAATCAGCTAAAGTATCCAGTGCTCCACTTAGTGGGAATTGCCCTGTGGACTATCATTTGGTGTAAAAAGTGGTACTTCTTTTGTGTGTGTGTGTGTGTGTGTGTGTGTGTGTGTGTGTAAGCATGTGTGTGAAGGCCAGAGGACAACCATAGGTGTTGGTCTTCAGGAGCCATCCACCTTGTTTTTTGAGGCAGAGTTTCTCAATGGCCTGGAGCTTGCCAAACAGGCCAGGCTGGCTGCCCAGCAATCTCCAGAGACCTGCCTTGCTCCACCTCTGTGGCTCTTCCATAGCAAGCACAGCTCCACACCTGACTTTTTTTGTGTGGGTTCTGGGGGATCAAACTCAGGTCATCATGCTCACGAAGCAAGCACTTTATCACAGGAACCATCTCCACGGCCCTTCTAATATGCCTCACCTCAGAGATAAGAGAATATAGCCAGGTGGAGGGTAAGGATGGAAAAACAGCATGGGCAAGGTTCGGATGCAGGAAATGGATACTCCGTCTAGTTAATTAGGAGAATATAAATAGCTCATGATAGCACTGTTTTCAACGCTGGAAAGATGCAGAACAGTAGGAAATTAGATTAAATGATTATCTGTGAATCTGTCTGTGGAACAGTTCACAATACACAAGCTTCTGAGAAGTTGGAGTACTCCTTCTGTATCTCCATATCGCCTGAGGCCTCCCTCTCCACTCTTCACGAGGTTAACTGCTCTTCCACAAGCACCCATGGTTCCCTGCACCTGTCTTCTGCAGCACCCATCGTACATTTGTCACAGGATGGTTAGGATGTGGTTGAAGAGTGCCTTCGACTCCCCTGTTAGTCTGTGTGTGCAGCGAGGAACACGGACCTCCAGGCTAATCGTCTTCCTTTTCTGCCTCTCACCGAGTGCCTGCTGTAGAACGGGTCCTTATTTACAATCGTTCAAACCTGTTGCACACAGTCAGAAATGGAGCAGCTCACGAATCCACATCACACACCAAGTGAAGAGAACTGCCAGTCACTAATAACATTTGCAGTCCCTTGGGGATTCTCAGTCCTTGCTCAATTTTAGGGAGGAAGAAGGCTGGAAGGAGGTGTGTCTGCTGGGAGACACTCCCAACCCCCCATCTGTATGCCAGCTCATTCCTGCATTGTGTTTGGACCATGTGGATAAGAGAGTGATGTAATGGAGACTCACTGGAATGTTACATGCTGTGTATGAACAGTGATAGTCCTTGAATGGTTTTAAACTTCTTTACATTTTCTTGGTTGCGATAATTTTCTATTTGTGTTTATGACCATTACAACCAAGGGGGGAAGTGGGCTATCTTTATCTTAGAGAGTTGAGTGCAGCTCACCTGCTTTGGCACTGTCTCCGCCCCCCCCCCATATTCTCTCTAGACCTCATCCCCTCTGGGATAACTTTGTTAGCCCTAGAGGTACGGAGACCACCTTTCCTGACCCTCAATTCAACAGCCTGCTGGCTACAAGAGGGTCATTTATTGTCGTTCCTCTTAGGGAAATGAGAAGACTGTACACCCGGAGCTGTGGTGGGGACGACCACCTCATGAATATGGCGACATCTACACAGATGCAGTGACAACCACGGCCCTTCAGCAATGGGTACCAGGGCATCTCTGAGCCCTGCTGTGGCAGAAAGAACAAAGCAGAAAGCTCAGTATAGGAGCTGAGGAGCAGAAGGACGCTGAGAGCCAAGAGGCAGGAGGAAATTAAAGGCAGCTTGACATTCCACTCAACTGAAGGCATTCTTTATACCGAGGAGATAATAGCCATCTAGGAAAGAGCTATCTAATGACTGCTCATTTCTTCTGCTGCCACCAGCCTGGCAGAAGTCTAATAAAGCATACATTGTCACCCAGAGTATCTCTGATTGCTCCTTTAGGGCAGTGAACAAGCCCTACCATGTGCCAGGGCTCCTGGTTCTGCCACTCAGGGTTCTCTGGGGAAAGATAACCAACAGGTCTTACACACACATGTATGCTATATGTATCTTGTTAAAGATATGCTTGTTGGGGAGATTTACTATAGAATGTAGCTCATATAACTATGGAGACAGAGGCAGCAGCTCTAGGAAAGTGGGCAGTGGCATCATTTAGTCTGAGACCAAAGGCTTGGCACCCAGGAGCAGTGGTGTTGGAGGGTAGGTAGAGGTGGGTGACTCAGTGCCACTGGAGGTATCACCCTCCCTCTACCTCTCAGTTCTAATGAGGACCTCCAAAGATGAAACATACCACCACCCAGGAGAAGGGGTGGGGGAGACAGAGAGACCGAGCAAGAATGGAGAGAGAAGGAGCCTCATGCTCATTGAATTATTCCCCTTTCCTCTTGCAGTCTATCCATACATATGGCCACATTCTGAGCAGATATAACCTTCTTAGGTAATCCTCTCGGGAAATGCTCTCACAGATACACCTAGATGCTCTTAGTCATCTGCCAGGATCTCTCTGTTCATTTGAATTGACGGTCAAGATTGACAATGGCATGCAGGGGAAATGGCCAAGTGGACAAACTGTAGTTGTAAGATGAATGTGATATGGGGATCTAATGGTGAGTGTGAGGATGATAGCTCACAATCTGATGATGCTTGACCTCAGCTCAGCTAAGAGGGGAGGTGTTAGGTACTCACACAGACACATGATGATAGGAACCCTGAGGTGCTGTGTGTTGTAATTGCTTTCATTTCGGTAACGATTTCACAGTACGTATGTAGCATGTTGTATTCATGTATTTATACAAGTTTTATTTAATTGTGCATCACAAAGCTGAAAAACAAAGCACTAACTATTGTCTATCCTGGTAATAAACAACCACGCCAGTTAAGTAAATGTAATCTTACAAAATGAGCCACACTGTGCCACTGATTTCTGTCAGCAGTTTTGAGTTATGTTTTCTGACACACAAGTTCCCTTCTTATACTATACCCATCGTCCTTTCAAGGTAGAAGCAGGAGGATCTCACAGCCCGAAGCAAGGATCCCATCTTTCTAGAAACAATGATGTTTCTTCTCACCTCCACCTCCATGCCTGACCCCTCCCTTTACACCCAGATTCTTATTCTTGCTGGATGGTTAGTTTAGTGCTTTCTCCAAATAGAAAACCCTTCTGTGATGACTGACTTTGACTGACAACTGGACATGAACTAGAATCATCTTGGAGACAAATCTCTGGACATATCGCTGAAAACTTCTAGATTAGATTAACTGAGGTGAGAAGACAAGGCACGTCCCAGCATTCATCTCTCTACTTCTTGACTGCAAAACAGTGTGTCCACTCACCTCACATTCCAGTCACCATGACTTTCTGCTGCAAGTAGAAATGTATCGCTGAGCTGTGAGACAAAATCAATCCTTTTTTTTCCCCTGAGTTTGCCCTGTCAGGTACTTTCTCACAGCAATAAGAAAAGTAACTTGACGTGCTTCCTTTCTTGTAAGCTAAGTCAAAATTCCCCTCACACCTAAGGAGAACCTCACTTCCCGGTAGGAGCTTCTAGAGCAGCGCTGTTATAGCTAAAAGCCTTTCTCTTATAATCTGAGTACAAAATACAGCATATATGGAGCAGGAGCTAGAATACAAAATAGTGAAGAAAGGGGATGGTTAAATTATGGTTTTATTAGGAAAGAAAAAAATCACTAACATAATTTTTTATCTTGTTTTATATCTTGTTTATATATTTAAAATTAGGTAACAGTGTTTATAGTAGATTGGCCTCATACAGTAACTTTCATAAACATGTTGCCAGGATTTTCCACAGCTGCATTGCAGATCCTACAGTCTTCTCAAGTGTCTGATATCCCTGTGTCTCTGTTTGGAAATGATCCATCCATATTGATTTTCTCTTCCCGTGGTAACTGCCTTAAACTGGATCCTCCCTATTAATGACTCACAAAAATAAAAACAAACAAACAAACAAACCAAAACCTCTTTTCAGTTCCCAAAAAGCAGTTCCTGGTATCAATTTCATTAATTCCCATGACAGGCAATTTCACATCTTAATTAATTTTCATTATTCTATTGGATATTTAAAATTGTCTATGAGAGTGACCCTATACCCTGAAGAGGCAGTTAGTGATGAGTGGAAAGAAATCATTGGATGGAGACAGGCCTAAGTAGCTATTACTCTATTTTCATGTTAAAATGACTTTCTTTGTTGTTTTTATTTTTATTTCTTTGAAACTCACCCCAAGGCATTTGAATCCAGTGGAGCCTTGCTGCACACATCTGAAAATGTCTAAGTCATAAAGCACAGGTCCACTTTTAGCTTACAATTTTACAAATCTTGGGTTTGTAAATAAGAAGAGGATTGGAATAGCTTGGTGGGGTGTTAAATTCTAAAGTCAGGGCTTTATGGTCATTTTAAGGGAGAAAATCACATAAAATTCACCATCAATGATAAACAATCAGGGCCCTTCTTCTTCAGATTCTCCAATTTCTATTGTGTTGTCTTTGTACCAAAAAGGGTCAGTCTTGCTTAAGTTCCTTCAAAGATGGATCCATTTGCTTCTGTTTATAAAAGTACAATGATCAAAACAATCTATGCTGTTAGAAGCCAGGATGGTGGTCACTCCCATGATTCGTGTTTTTTTTTAAAGCTCTCTTCTCCCTCATTTATTGGTTTATTTTTATTGATGGGGACGTGTGTATATAAGTTGCACACATGGAGTTATAATCAAATGTTAGTTCTTTCCTTTTCTGCTTAAATTGCTAGAACTTTGACTATTGGAATCACTTTCAGGTTGAATCCTGTTTCCTTCTAGGATTTTACCCTCCCCTTTGTTTTCTGATCCTACTGCTGTGGCAAAATACTGTGATCAAAAGCGACTTGAGGAAGAAAGTGTTTCTTTCACCTATACCTCAGATGACAGGTCCATCACAGATCGAAGTCAGAACAGGAACTGAAGGCAGGAGCTGATGCGGAGGCCACAGGGGAAGGCTGCTTACTGGATGTGTCCTTCTGGCTTGCTCACTCTGCTTTCTTGTAGTACCTAGGACCACCTTCTCAGCTGTGCCACGACCTACGAGGCACTGGGCCCTTCCATATAAATCATGAATTAAAATGTTCCACAGGCTCACCTACAGAGCAGTCTCATGGAAGCTTTTTCTCAAATAACCCACTCCAACTTGTGTGAAACGGACAAAATCCTCAACCAGGACAAAGCCCCTCCTACATTTCTCAAAGTGCAAAGGACCATGTCTGAGCCTTGTATGTTTTTAGTCTTGAAACCAGCAATTTATCTGAGAATCCCTGGTTCCTGTTATTGGAGAGTCCTGTATAATTACAGCTTCTTAGAGATAAGATTTTTGTGTCTTTGCCCTTTGATCACACTTCAATATGTATAAAAGACACTGGGAGCTGGAGAGATGACCCAGAGATTAAGAGCACTTGATGCTCTTCCAGAGGACCTGGGTTCAACTCCCAGCACCCACATGGCAGCTCACAACTGTCTGAATCTCCAGTTCTGAGATATCCAACACCCTCTTCTGACCTCTTCAGGAACCAAGTATGCATGTAACACATAGACATGCATGCAGGCAACACACCCATACACATGAAAATAGTAAATAAATACGTAAATAAATAAATGTCACTGGCACACAGGATGCATGGATTTGATCTTGTAGAATAAGTACTTGCTTCTTTGAAGGGCCTAATAAGTCTGTTCATTGTTACGTTTTTATATATATATATTCTAGATACTTTATGTTGTCACTAGTTGATGAATAAAGGCATGAATTTGGCATCTGGGTAAAGTTTACCCATTTCACTTTTTGTGTCTTCTTTATCTATAAAGCAGAGCAAAAGGAAAAAAAAAGACATACCAGTTAGGAGCTAATGAATCATTACAGCACCTGCCACAGATTGCCTGCTCAATCAGTGGTGGATGTTAACATCACTAGTGTGTCATGCTGAAATATGACCCTTGTGTTGGATTTTGAATCTTGCATTTCCTATGCCAGTCCTCATTGACTGACTAATTTTGCACTTTTTTTCCCGGTTTTATGAGACAGGGTTTCTCTGTGCAGCCCTGGCTGTCCTAGAACTCATTCTGTAGACTAGACTGGCCTTGAACTCACAGAGATCTGCCTGCCTCTGCCTCTTGAGTGCTGGAATGAAAGGTGTGTGCCACCACCACCCAGCTAATTTCACACTTTCGTCTGCTACTTACTGCCAAGTAGTAGCCTTATGATCATTTTATACTGTTGTCTGAGGAATATAAATGACTTCTTCTCTAGGTTTTAGACCCAACTAAGGAAGAAGAAAGGGGGAAAGAGAGAGAGTGGGGGGGAGAAGGAATATAAACTTCATACTTGTAACAGTTCTTATGATTTGCTGAGGACCAGAGGTCCAAGTAACCATCTCCCTCTCCTAAGTCTGGACTTAGGGCTTGCTTCACCCTGAAGAAGGTCAAAGAAAGTGGCAGCTCCTTGTTGACAAGTGAGACTAGAATGCCCATGAAACAGACTGCATGGGTTTAATACAGTAACCCTGCCCAGAGAGGAGGTCGTACCCCTGGGAAGTCATTTCTGCAGGACACTACCTTTCCTCTCATGAAGAAAAGCCAGTGAGCAACAGCAGAGACCGTCTTCTCTGCTCAATACTTCAAGATGAACCTGGCTCTCCATTTCATGGGCTCACACTAATGACGGGAAATGATCCTTCCTGCCTCCCACCCTTTCCCATAAGTGTGAATCACAGAAAGCACAACATCCCTTCCTACCCATTAAGAGGCTTATGTCACATGGGAAGAACTTCAGCTGTGCAGAAAGGCCTCTCTGATGCACCTGAGCCAGGGAAACACAAGAAGACGATTTATTGGATCTTTTACTTTCCAACCCTCACTTGTATCCTCAGGCCCAAAACAAATATTATACATGGAAGTCACTTGTGTCGTTCACACAAGCACAGTTCTGTTTCCACTGCATGAATTCAGTCCTGATAGGTCAGGAGACTTGGGCGGAAACCACAGACTTCCTTCTCACCGGTGATAGCCTGACCTGGAAAGTGAAATTCCAAGCTTTTATGAATGGGCTGATTTTATGAATGGGCTGATTGGCAGCACCAAGCCCAATGGCATGGTTGCCACTTAGGTTATTACACTCGAGGACTAGGTTTGCAGAAAGGTTGCAGCTGACATGTCAACACTAATGGATTGGGAGTTGGTACATGGGGTCTCATGCTGAGCCTCAGGAGGCCAGCAGAGAAGGCAGCTAAAAGTCACAGGAATGGAACAAGGCAAAACATGGGACCAGTGCTTGCTTTTTGTAATTCTGGATCCTACATCGTGGGAGATCCACCCAACTTTTGTGGTCATTTCTCAACTTGATGTACTCTTAAAAAGCTTCGGTACCCCTTGGCTCTTTCTTAGTTTTAGATCAGTGTTTCTCATGACCCCTTTGGGGTAAAATTGGTCCTTTCACTAGGGTCACTGAAGACCATCTGCATACCAGATATTTACATTACAATTCATAATAGTAGCAAAATTACAGTTATGAAGTAGCAACAATAATAATTATATGGACGGGTGCCACCACAACATGAGGAATTGTACTAAAGGGTCACAGCATTAGGAAGGTTGAGAACCACCTTTAGATGCTCTCATCCTTGGGAGGGATGGTAAACCTAGAAAACAGGAGGCATAAGGGTCCGAAAGCCACAGAACTAGAAGACAGTGGAAGTGTGAGTGAAATAAACTGTTTCCTCCTCAAGTTGCTTTTAGTCATGGTGTTTCATTATAGCAATAGTAGCCTTAACTGAGACAGAATTGGTACCACTCAGGTACCAGTAGTAATGGGTTGTTACTGTAACAGACCCAATGTGGTGGTTTAAATGTAATTGACCCCCATAAGCTCATAGGAGTGGTATTATTAGGAGGTATGGCTTTAGTGGAGTAGGTATGGAGGCAATGTGTCACAGTGAGGATGAGCTTTGAGGTCTCCTAAGCTCAAGATACTGCCCACTGTTTCAAATCACTTCCTGTCACCTGTGGATCAAGATGTAGCTCCTTCTCTATTCTCAGCTCCTTCTCCAGCACCATGTCTACCTGCATGCTGCTATGTCCTGCCATGATGACAATTGACTAAACCTCTGAAACTGTAAGCCATCCAATTAAATGTTTTCCTTTATAAGAGTTGTCATGGTCATGGTGCCTCTTCAGAGAAATAGAAACTCTAAGACAGAAGTTGGTACCTGGGACTGGGGTATTGCTGTGATATTATTGACTATCTTTTTGTTTGGAGGAATTTGGACTTTGTGTCAGGAAAGCAGTGGAATGCTTTAAGCACTGCTTAATGGGCTATACTGGTAGAAGCATGGAAGACAATGGTGCTGAGAACGTTTTGAACTGTGGGGACCTGGCTCAAGAAGTTTCAGAGGAGAAGAATTTTAGTATGTTGCCTAGAGATCTTTCATGTGATATTTTGGTGAAGAAAGTGGCTGCTTTTTGCCCTTGTCTGAAGAGCCTGCCTGAGACTAAAGTGAAGAGATTGGATTGATTCCATTGGCAGAGAAAATCTCAAAACAGCCAAGTACAGACTCTGGAAGTTGAAGTTGTATGGTTACTAGTGTTCATACTTATAAAGATGTATAATGAAAAGGTACAACCTGAGTAAGGAAAAATACAAAATGTACAATTTGAGGAGAAAAGGAGCACCAGGAAGTAGAATAGAGCTAATTTCTGTGTTCAAGGAGATAAACAAACTAAGAAATGGAATACAAGGAGTGGTGACCTCAGAGCAAGAACTCACTCAGCTAAATTTCCAGCTTGTGGAAAGAAAGAAAGAAAGAAAGAAAGAAAGAAAGAAAGAAAGAAAGAAATCTTAGAACCAAGTATGGTGGTATATGCCTTTAATCTCAGTACTGGGGAGACAGAGGCTGCCAGATCTCTGAGTTGAGGCCATCCTGGTCTACAGAGCAAGTACAAGGACATCCAAGCTTAGTTAGTGAAGGTAACTATCAAAAACAGAAAGCTAGCTGTCTTAGTTAGGTTTTTATTGCTGTGAGGAAACATCATGACCACAGCAACTCTTATAAGGAAAACATTCAATTGAGGAGGCTTCCTTACAGTTTCAGACAAACATTTAGTCCATTTTCATCATGGTTGGGAGCATGGTGGCATGCAGGCAGACATGGTGCTGGAGGAGCTGAGCATCCTATATCATGCAGGCACAGGAAGTTGAACTAACACAATAGGCAGTATCCTGAGCATAAAAAAACTCAAAGCCCACACCCACCATGACACACTTCCTCTAACAAGGCTACATCTACTCCAACAAAGCCACACCTCCAAATAGTGCCACTCCCTATGTGATTATAGGGGCCAAATACATTCAAACTACCACATTCCACTCTCTGGCCCCCATAAATCTTTAACAATATCATAATGCAAAATGCATTTAGTCCAACTTCAAAAGTTCCCATAGCCTATCACAGTCTCAACAATGTTTAAAAGTCTAAAGTTCAAAGTCTCTTCTGAGATTCATGCAATATCTTAACTGTAATCCCCTGTAAAATCAAAATAAATCAGATCACATACTTCCAACACAGGATATACATTACCATTCCAAAACGCAGGGAAGGGAACATAGTGAGGAAAGACTGGATCAAAGCAAGACCAAAAACCAGCTGGGCAAACTCCAAACTCTGCATCTCCACATCTGATGTCAAAATGCTCTTCAGGTCTCCACTTCCGTTCAGCTTTGTTTACTGCAGCACACCTCTTTCTCTTGGGCTGCTTCCACTCCCTGTTAGCAGCTCTCCTCAGCAGGTATCCCATGACTCTGGCATCTCCAACATCTTGGGGTTCTTCACGGCAATCCAGGCTTCAACTTGGCAGCTTCACGAAATGGCCTTTCTACTAGGCCTCCATTCAGGAACACCCCTGACACACATCTGACCTCAGCACCTTTCCTTAGACATGGAGGGAAATTCTATAACCCCTTACTTCTATCCTCAACTCTAAATCCAGAACCATATGGCTGAAGCTGCCAAGTTCTGATGCTTACTGGGGCTGGAACATGGCCCTCTTGTTTAATTACATCTTCACCAGCTTTCTGTTTTCCTTCACTGCCTAAGCTTGGCTGTCCTTGAACTTGGTCTTTAGACCAGGGTGGCCTCAAGCTCAGAGATCTGCCAGCCTCTGCCTCCCTAGTGCTGAGATTAAAGGTCTGCACCACCACAACTGGCTCTAAACTTTTGTTTTTACAAATTGGAATTGGAATCTAAACTTTCCTTTTTACAAATTGGAATTTAGCTGGATGGGATCTTGCCCTGAGGTCACCACTCCCTATATTCCATTTATTAATCCTTTATCTCCTTGAACAGAGGATTTAGCTCCATTCCATTTTCTGGTGCCCTTTTTCTCCTCAAATATTTTTCCTTGCTTAGCTTGCTCCTTTTATTTATATATCTCCATTGGAGTTACCACTAATATCCACAGGACAGAGTCTATACTAGGCTGTTTTGAGATTTCTTCTGCCAATGGAATTAACCCAAAACTCTTCATTTTAGCCTCAGGCAGACTCTTCTTTCACCAAAATATCACAAGAATGATTTCTAGGCAGCATACTAAAATTCTTCTCTGAAACGTCTTGAGCCAGTTCCCGACATTTCAAATTATTCTCAGCACCATTGTCTTCCATGTTCCTGTTAGTATACCCTCATTAAGCAGTGTTTAAAGCATTCTACTGCTTTCCTAACTCAAAGTACTAAAGCCCGTATTACTCCAAACAAAGGCATGGTCAGGCCTATCAGCAATAACCCACTCCTGGTACCAACTTCTATCTTAGTTAGGTTTTTATTGCTATGAGGAGACACCATGACCATGGCAACACTTGTAAGGGAAACGTTCAATTGAAGGGGGTCGCTTACAGATTCAGGCATTCTAGTCTATTATCATGGCAGGGAGCATGGCGGCATGCAGGCAGATGTGGTACTAGAGTAGTAGCTGAGAGTCCTACATCTTGTATGCAACATGAAGTTGTTTGGGACACTGGATATGCTGAGCATACAAAATCTCAAAGCCCACCCCCACCATGACATACTTCCTCCAACAAAGCTTTATCCACTCCAACAAAGTCACACCTCCTAATAGTGCCACTCCTGTGAAATTATGGGGACCAGTTATATTCAAACTACCATATTATGTCTCTTCACAGCAATAGACAGCAATAGAAACCCTAACATGGTGTTTTGAGTGGAGAGAGAGATGGGTGGTGATAGAGGTTTGTATTAGCCCCACCCCCACAAGACAGGGCATCACTATGTCGCCCTGGGTAGCCTAGAATTTGCTATATATACCAATGTGACCTCTAACTGACAGAGATCTCCCAACCTCTGTCTTAGTGCTGAGATTAAATGCATGGGAGACCACACCTGCCTGTTCACTAGTTCATTTGTGAGTCAGAGTCTCTTGTAAGGAGTGTCATGTAGAGGCTGTGAGGTTAGCCTGGAATTCCCTGTGTAGTTTAGGATGATCTTGAACCTCAGATCCTCCTGCCCCTACTCCCTGATAACTACAATTATAGGTGTACATCACCATACCCAGTTTATATGGTGCTAGGACTAGAACCCAAGGCTCTCTGCATACTAGGCAAGTATTCTACCAACTGAGCTACATCCTCAGCCCCACAGACTCACTTAGTTTCCCATCATCAATATATGGGCTGTCAGAAGCATTTTGTCATCACAAACAAAGTTGCTGTCAGTGTACTTTGACATGATTCTAAGCACACATTTGCACCATTTCCCCTGGGGGATAGTTCTAGACGCAAACTCTTTAGATTACGGACAGTGTCTAACTGAACTGGTCCCATCAGTGCCACGGTTTTTCTTAAAGGTTGTGTCATTATGAACTCCCTCTGCCAGGCCAGCAGAGTTCTCCAACACTGGTATTGTTGGCTTGTTGATTTTTGCCAGACAACTGAATAAGCAGTGCCAACGCTTTGAGATTTTAATTTGCATTTTTCTATGAAGAGTGAGGCTGAGCATCATTTTATTTATGAGCTTGTCTATTTCATTTTCCTGTGAAATGATGACTGATGTCTTTTGTAGATTTTTTTTATCCTTAGGTATTTGGTCTAAATTTCTGTTGGGTTGTTTTAAGAACACTGAAGTCTCAAAATCCATCTGGAATTGATATTTAAGTATTGCATGAAATAGGGATCCAACTTCATGTTGTTAAAATTGAAACCCAAAATTATCCCAGCACCATTTTATATATAATACCTTCTGTCTTATGCATCATGCCTACTTTCTCAGGGGCCAATATATGTGGGATTTCTTCTGGACTCAGTATTGCTCTACAGGAATTTACTTACACATGCCTTTGACACATGGCATACTCTTCATGATCATAGCCTCCTAGTAAATGTTGATATCTGGTAGAGTCATCTGCATCTGGTTCGTCTTTCAACTGTTATTATAATGTCATTCTTGTTCATACAAATTTTAGGGTTACACTGGCAAATACCTTTCCATTGCTTGACCCTCCCCAAATAAACCTTTTTAGAAGTTGAATGGAAATTGCATAGTATAGAAAGCTCTGGGGAGAATTAATGATTGAATAATACAGGTTCTGATTTATTTGGTGTATTTAAAAGAGTTTTATAACTTTCTATAGACTATAAATCTTAAAGTACATTTATCCATAAGGAATTTGTATTTCTCTGCAAACACATACAGCTGTAATTCTTTTCTTCGCTGAATAAATAGGACCTTTCTCATTTTGTGTAGTAGTGATGATTAAAAACATTAATTTCTTGTTTCTGATCTTAAGCACATAGAAGATTTTTTTATCATACATGATGTTTGCTATGTGACTAGATTATTTTCAAGTTTAAGTTATTTCTATGTAGAATTAAGAATTAGATAAATAGGTAATAGAGATAAATTTTGATCACATAAATTTTCAGTAGTAACATTTGTAAATTTTTTTGTTATTAAACTATTTTTCTCTTTAATAAATGTTGTAAAGATAAGCTATCCCTTCATTTCTAAAGAATTATTTGATATGATATATTTATAATATGCTTTTACTCATTATGATTCATTTTATTTAGTGTTCACATACCAGGATTCATAAGAGGAAGAGGCTTGTGTTCATTTCTTATTCTTTGATTATTATATTTTAAAAGCAAACCTATATTGGACTTTTAAAATGAATTGTATAGCTTTCCTACCCTCTCTTCCATCCCCTCCTCTCTTCCTCCTCTACCCCTGCATTCACCCTCTCTCTCCTCCCCTCTCCCCATCCCTTCCTCTCTTTCTCTCCTCTACCCCTGCATTCACCCTCTTCTTCCGCCTCTCCTAATTACTACCCCTCCTCTCTTCCTTTTCTTCCCTTTCCCTCCCTCCCCCTCCTTCTCCCCTTCCTCCCCTAATCCATCCCTCTTTCTAGATAAACCAAAGCAGAGTAAGGATAAAGGTTTGGAAGTTTTAGAAGGCCCCACCTATAAAACGACCAGCCTCTACAGCTTATTGTGGAAGTAGGTATGAGTACAATTATCGTTATAGTTTCCACCTTACTTTTCTATTTCATGCCAAAGAGTTTCTTTCTTCCTTATCATTCTCTTTTGACACAGTTATGATTTATTTTCTTTACTCTCTGTTATTTTCCCATTTCATTTATTGTATACAGGTGTGTGTGTGTGTGTGTGTGTGTGTGTGTGTGTGTGTGTGTGTATTCTCTATCCAGTCTCATATACATAGAATCCCTGTCCCAAGTGGAGATGATGAGTCACACTGGACGTCTGCTCATCTTCTCAGTACTCTGGTTTCCCATCTGTCAGCCTTCTCCACTCCCCTGCATTCTATCACTGGCTGTTCTTATACTGCTACTTCCCTGGTTCCTCATTTCTCTTTGTTCTTTTTGTCCTCCAAATTTCATTTTAAGCAGTTTTCTTTACAATTGATGAAGAAGTGTAATTGCATGCTTAAATGTACAAGTTGATATTATTTTCCGAATACACATACACTCATGAGCCATCACAACAGTACAAATAAAAAAACACATCTCTCACAGAAAACTTAGCTTCCACATGCCCCTTTTTAACTAACCCCTTTCCCTCATGTATCCCAGTGTCCTGGTCCTCATCTAACCTCTAAACTATTTTCTGGTGCTATAAATAGGTTTTTATTTCATTTAGTTTTACATTAATAGAGTAACTGTGTGCATTTTTCATGTCTGGTTTTCCTCAGCCTCATCATTTGGAGATTGATCACACTGTTGCATCCAGTACAGGTCTTGCATCAGTACCTGTTTCTTTTTATTGTTGAGGACCAACCCGTGTGGATAGAACAGCTTGTTTTTTTCACAAATACAACTGCTATGATACACCATGTTCAAGTCTTTGTGTTGATGTATGTACTCCTTCCTTGAGTTACTACCTGAGAGTGATTGGCTTGATAAGTGGTAGGTATGAGTATTTAAATTTCTTATTAAAATAAAACAAAAAATCAAAACTGTTGTTAGCATGTTGAACACAAGAATGGGGCTCAGTATAAAATTTGCATACAAGCATATCACATACCCTGATCAGATTTGACCCCCCTTTCTCCTTCTCCACAGCTCACACACACTCCCCAGTCTCTAGTATTCACTATTCTACTTTCACATTGACATTTATTAGCTTCCACATCTGAGAAAGGTGTGATGCCCGACTTTCTGTGTCTCAGTAGGTTTCACTTATCATCTAGCTCCATCTGTTTTGTTACAGAGGATAGAACATCATTCTTCTTTATAAGTGAATATCTACCAGTGCGTGTGCGTGTGCGTGTGCGTGTGTGTGTGTGTGTGTGTGTGTGTGTGTGTGTGCCCATTCATCTGTTGTTGGGCACTTAAGTCAATTCCCTATCTTGGCTATTGTCCTTAGTACTCTACAGACATGGATATGCAGGTATCCTTTGTTAAGCTGACTTCATTTACTTTGGATTTTATACCCAGGAGTGGGAAAGCTCGATCATATGACAGGTCTACTTTTAGTTTTCTGAGGACATTCCATACTGTCATCTGTGATATGGACTGGTTTACATCCCCACAAATAGGAATAAGAGTTCTTTTTTTCTTACA
>CABHPH010158156.1:0-32915 GCA_902168325.1 Peromyscus nudipes
ACACACACACACACACACACACACACACACACACACACACACACACATCACACCCCTAAATGTATCAGCATGTTAGAGGCACACAACTAGAATCAAAGAAGCAGCTAGAGGGGCCAGCGAGGGAAAATAACTCTGCCTTGTCCTTTGAGATAATGAGAACATGCAGTACTAAAAGCTTCTCTAAAAAGGCACAGGAAAGAACAAGCCATCACTAACATTCATTAGGGTTTCAGGAGGCTGCAGAAGTCGCCCAGGAGTCCCCCACAAGTTTTGAAGTGAAGAGAAAAGGATACTTTAAAGTTAGGAGAAATTACAGTGAATTTAGTTTTTGTCTCTATGTTTTGACCAAATTACCAAATTCAGCCTTATTTTGTTGTGTCCAGTGGCAGAAAGAGATCCAAGCACACTAGTGAGGGAATGCCCCAAGTCACCAACAAGCTTCGAGAGTATTCTCTCCTGCTCCACAGAACTCAATCCACAGACGTCAGGGAGCTCCCTCACTGCCAGCTCTATGTGGGTGCTAGACTATAGAAATCCCCAAGAAGCAGGCTTTGCACTTCCTCCTAATGGATGAGACATTTACTACCTTCTGAAACAGTCTGTACAGGAAACTGAGCGAAAAGTGTTCTTCTTCATATTGAACCATGGTCGGTCCCCTCTGTGATGGTTTAGTCCCTCATGGTTTGCATGCTGTAAAGACAGTAACTAGGGTGGGACACACGACAATGTTAGACATTCGCGGCTTGAAGTAGGTAGGCCAGGTTTGAATATCGTCTTGGCTACTTATTAGGCATCGTATACCTTTTCAAATTTCAACACTGTCACCTCTAAGGCAATCATAAGAAACCTTGATGGTTTCATACTTTAAGTTAGATACTGTAGGTAAAGAGCTTGGCATGTGGAAGCAGATTGATAAATCATGTGGGTTGTTCCCACTGTTCAATCAGGAAAACCGTCTCTGAGTGTAAGGTTTGAACTGTGATCTAAAAAACTGTCTAAGATTGTAGATCGCCCAGTATCTTAGTCAGGTTGAGCTGTCTTGAGGAAAATGCCATAGCCTGGGTAGTTTAACCCTCAGCCTCTGTCATGATGTGGAGGCTGGGTGTTGGGTGAGGGCCCTTCCAGTTTGCAGGGGGCCCTCTTACTGTGTCTTAGCTGCAGAGACAGTGGAAGGAAACATGTTCTCTCCTCGTCTTCCACCCTGAGGGCCCCACACTCATGACCTTCCTCCTCTAAGTCCCAGCGCGCCAGACAGCATTGTAGGGTAGGGTCCCCATGAGAGGACTTCAGGGGACCCCACACATTCAGCCCACAGCAGCCAGGACTGGAAGGAACTAGGAGGCTGTTTCAGGCTGAAGGAATAGCGTGGCATGGCCATAACTAGTGTTACTCAGGAAAGGACAGGTACTCAGGCTGGGAAATTGCTGGCACCAGGCAGGTATTTTCACAGACAAAACACAGAGCGGCCGAGGACTCAAGGACCCCTTCTCTGTTGACCTTTACTTCACCATGGCTTCATGAAAGCCTACTCCAATACCTAGCAAAACTGTAATGGAAGTTATTGATAAGCCCAGAAATATATGTTAAATCTATCATTACTCTACTTAATTTAAAACATAAGTAAAGAATATGTCTACAGGAAGGAGATAGCCATCTTCATATTTGGAAAGTTGTCCAAGAGGAGTGAAATTAAACCTGGCTGAGGCTCTGGGTTAATATTTAGAAATCAGAAAGGGAAAATGTTCAGCTCACCAGAGAAGTAATATTTTTAACAGGTAGAACTGCCGGGCAGTGGCCTGGGATGCCTGGGATGAATTAAGTCGCTGAGTTCCTCGCTGGGTGCATGCTAAATCGAGATGAGTGTGGACAGAGCCGTAGGAATTAAGTCTGTTGTGTGGAGCCCTAAAACCAAAGAGCCAGCGAGGGCAAGGCTTTCCTTGCGAGGGAGCTGAGCTTCACCTGTCTCCTTACGTTACTGCCTTGTAACCCTGGCACCAGACTCTGCTCATGAGAGACTGTGCCACAGGCTTATTTCCAGGCAGGCCCCTCAGAGTCTGTTGTGGACTTCAGGACCTCTCCTGTCTTGCTGAGAACACTGGAACTGTCGCCATCTGAATGAAGCCTCAGCAGCTGCCCTCAGGGGCATTGGAATGGAGCCTAAGACACCTCCAGGCAGGGCAGGCCAGGGTCTCACACACTCCCAACTCTTCCACCGGGGGAAGCCATAGAACTGTCCCCTTTTTCTCTTTGAATGGAAACCTGCAGCCTACTTCCTCTGGAGAATTGTTTCCTAGAAGTCTGCAATAGCAAGGAGGTGATGGAGGCAGAGGGGGAATGGGAATTTGGGGCCATGTCTCTACCCCATTTCTTTTCCTTCCTTGTATAAAATTCATCATCCTTCTTTGAGGCTGTTTCACTTGTCTACTCTGCACACCCACACTGTCATCTGACATGCCAGCTCCGTCTTTGGGACCCTAGGAATTTTGAGGTCTGCTGTTCCTCCAGCAGGCTGTGTGGCTCTGCTCCCGATCTCCCTCCTCCACACCAGCCTCTGAGCTTCCCGGCTTCTCTCTTCCTTCCGGACATCGAGGCATCATCTGGAGCGTGGCTTCCTTCTCTCCTACCAACTCCACATCGCAATGCTTAGCCCGGCCGGCTGTTGGTCCTTCCCAAACCTCCCTGTCCCCTGAGAGTTAGTTAGGGGTCACTTCTCTGTGCGTGAGGACTGTCCTCCGTTGTGATATTTGTAATATTCCTTGTTTCTGACTTTTAAGTAACGTTTCCTTTATGTTAGGATTACTTTCAGAGCAGAAGCTGCCTTTCCCTGTGTATCTTTGCAACAGAGCCTGTGGCCTATGACAAAAAGGTGTCCAATATCTGCTGCCTGGATGAATACTCTGAACCTCCACAAGACACGAGGTAGACCAGGAAACCCAGACAGTGTCACTAGCAAAGCTGTTGAAGGGGTAGTCCCAATCTGCTACTCGTTAAATGGATAGGTTCCTGGTAAGCACAGGTCCTGAGGAGTTAAGTCTGTTTCAAGACCTGCAGTGTGTGCTCTCACCTAACGGCCCTGCCTCCGCCATCCCTCTTGTTTTTCTGTCCATTTTCCAATGCCCTCCCTTCAGTCAACCCATCGGCAAGTCTTGGCTTTTTAAACATTCCTTATCTGATTAAGACCCCCAAATAGGAGCATAGAGTCTCAAGTAAAAGAAATTAGAATGAAAACTTGATAGTGAGTGAGGCAGGAAAATATAGTATTAATGGTTAGTTTTGGGGGCCGCAGTCATGTTCTCAGGGCTAGCTATTGAGGGAAGGGAAGAGAATTACCGTGTGTGAGGCGCTTGCCACTCACAGACTATGTTACAGGTTTTGCCTACGGTATCTGAAGCCCTGCCGTGACTGTAGGGAGCTGGCATTGCTGTGTGTGTTCTGTGGGAGAGGCAGCGGAGGCTGGGGCGGGGGGAAGGCATTGTGCAGGGTGCAGGGTGGCACAGGTAGTAACCAGCAGGGCAGAGCAAACCTAGAACTCCAGCTCCAGTGCTCTCTCTGTGGATTTTTAAAACGCCTGTGCCGTTTCATGTGAAGTGGATTTTTCTTTTAGAAAAAGGTCTCACTGTGTAGCTCAGGCCTGTCTCAAACTGACAGTCCTGCCTCAGCCTTTGGAGTGCCGGGATTAGAGCTACATGTCACCAGCTGAACTGGACTTTAATTATATTATTGTTGAGTCAGACATTTGGGGAGTTAGCTAGGAAATTAATGTCAGAGTGGTCATTTGAAGGTAGAAGATCACATTATTTAATAACTTGGCATAGTCCTTGGAACCACTAATAGATTCAATTAGCAGCTTTGTATCATAGTTTTTCCAAAAATTAATAGTACCAGAGAGTGATATTTAAAAAGAAAAGCTTTCACCTGCCAACCCATTTCAGTGCGATTTTAACACATCCAAAGCAGATCTGTGCTGACTTCTTCACAGCACCGTCAGGTTAACTGGAGTTGTCTATGCCTGCTTAGGTGATAAGCACATAACATAAGCTTTGTTTATTAAGAAAAAATTTGCAGTCCTGATTTTTCGTATGAAATTAAGCAAAAATAGTTCCTTGCCCAGTAGCCTAGACACATAGCTCACATGCGCCATGGCACTTCCTGCCTCCCAGCCTCGGATTCCAAGGCCACTGACTCTCCTGTGATTGGCTCACAGTTCAGCTTTGCTGGCAGTCAGGTATGAGCTCAGGCCTGTGCCTCACAAAAACTTCTCCCATAAGGATCTCATCACAACGGAGAGGAGGGAAAGCGCGTTTCACTCCTGTACTTGACAGCTCAGTTCCCCACAAATGCATCCACCACCCTGCATGGGGCACAGGACAGCTAGCAATAAGTACATTTATAGTTTTACCTCGCCCCATCCCACTCCTGCCGCGGTGTGCTGAGCTGCGTTACAGTTTTTGATGAGTTTTTACTTGATTGGTTTGGAGTTTTAGATTTATGTTTATGTATCTGTAAAGAAATTATTACTTTGCCTGTATTCTAGTTTTTAATTTCTCTTAACTTTTTCTCTTACCTAATAAATCAGTCCTACTTAGTGTGGACTGGTTATAGTGAGTGTCTCTGTCTTATTTACATTGATTTTTTTCTTGGTTTTTTGAAGTTGTCTTGGGTAACTCAGGCTGACCTCGAATTCACTCTGTAGCCAGAGATGGCATTGAATTCTGGTCCTCCTGCTTCTACCCCAGTGCTGCGATAGTTGAACTGTGACTATTGTGCTCTAGTGTTTTAAAGAGTCCGTGCTGTGCCCCCAGTATAGGAGCCGTGTTCTGTGCTGTGCCGTTGTGGTAGAGCTGTGCTGGTCACTCGTTTTGAGTCACCCAATCTGCATCCTCTGAACTTTGGAACATCTCATTTAGTTCTTACCCTAATGGAACTATCAAGAGATTTTAGAAAACCACAATCAATGAAGAATAAAATCTACTCCCCAAATCAGGTGAAGTGGGATATTCTCTAGCTTCCCTGCCACCCCCCCCCCCCCCCCCCCCCGCCACCCCTGCCCACCTCCCCTGGGCTCTTCAACTAGCCACTAGAATTTGGCCACAACCCAGTGTGCTTCCCTGGGGCAGTCCACAGGGTTCCTGGTGCATGGCAGAGGAGAGAGATGTGTGTTGGAAGTGCTGGATAGAGTCGCACAGATGTTCTCACCTGGCCATCCTGTATCTGAACATCTGTCAGCAGCTGCTCAGGCCTGGCCTCATGACAGGTAAAGGACAGATGGGATCTCACCTGCCTGTATTATCTCACAGTATGTGGGTCAGAAGTCTGGTTCAGCTGGCTTGTCTGCTCAGGGTCTCTTAGGGCCAAAATCAAGGTGTTGGGCCGGCCTGGTCTTACCGGAATGGTAGCTCTTGGGAATTATCTGCTTGTGACTTCTTTAAGTTGTTGGCAGAGTTCATCTCCCTTCAGCTATAGGGCTAAGGTTACCATTTTCTTGCTGGCTGTCAGCTGGGGGCCACCTTTTCTCTCGTGACTCCTCATCTTCTGGCCAGAAATGTCCCATTCGGCCCTGCTCTCACCTACAATTTCTCTGACTTTCTCTTTTGCTGCCCCCCCCCCGCCCCCCGAAGGAAAAATGCTTCTGAAGGTTTGTGATTCGATTAGACCAATGATAGCTCCATTCTCTGTAAACATAGAGTAACGCTGGGGAATAGAGGAGATGGGGCTATTTTAAAATGATGCCTGCTATCGTCCACGTCAAACTCAAATAAAGAAGGGAGTTCTACTCCTTTATAGATTGACTTAATCATCACCCCTTTAATGGGTAATCTCCTTCCAGGGAGTAGTTATGACGGTGATTTTGTGAGCCCCCTTCAGACCTTGCATACAGTGCGCTCCCCTGGGTGAATCCCCACTGGTCCTGAGTGCTGCCCTCTGGTGGTGGGGGAGCCTTAAGGCGACGGGAGCCTTGTAGGACATCACTGAGCACTAATTCTTGAAAGAGATTATGGGACACTGATGTCTTCCTCTTCCTGGCTGATGAGATGACAAGTTTATGCCACACTTCCGCCATGACGACATTACCTCACCAGAAGCCACTTGATCACCTCCAAAACCAGGGGCCAAAACAGCTCTTTTCTCTTTATGTGTTACTCACCTCAGGAATTTCATTGGAGTGAAAGGAAGTTGGCTAATACAAATATATGTCCAATGAGTTGTTTTTTGCTTAATGAGTTGTTAGATCAAACAGTGACTCATATTATTCCAAAACAAATCAGGAGAGCATTGACCATGCTCTTTGCTGGTTTGGGGTGTTTTTGAAGCTCTGTTTATTTATGATCAATCAGAGACTAAACAGTGAGCACGTGTGAAGTCAGTGACCTTCCAAAAAACAACTCGGAAGCATAAAGTAGCCATATTGTAACAAAATTAACCTTTTTCGAGGAAAAAAATGTATTAATGAAAGAAAAGTGCACTCCAGAGAACCCTATTCCCTTTAAAGCACTGGATTACCAGAGTCTCAAAACAAAACAAAACAAAACTGGAGGAAGTTTGAAAATGTAAAGAACAATAAGGATGCTATTGGAATTAATTTAATAATATAAAATGTTGGAAGACTAAATATGTGCAGTTTAACTTAAAAACAGCTGAGTAGAATGTAACTGTTGGAAATCAAGAGGAGGAATGTATTTCTTTGATGAGAACTGGTGGTCTCCTTGTAAGAGCTATTAAATAAGGAACAAGTGAAGACAATCTTTACTCATCAGAGTGTAAATATTCAAACTATGTGCTATGGTCCAACTCTTAGTTGAATTCAAATGCCAACTTCCCGTATTTGCTCCTGGGGAAATGGCAGATAATGCCCTTAACTTTATAAACTTTCTTGCGCATAGATCTGAATTCACACCCCCTATCTTGTGTGGTTGTCCTGCAGACTGAGGGAACTCTACAGATGAACCTCAGGCTGCATGCCACAGGTCGGAAATGAATTGGGGTGTCTGTAAGATCATCACTTTTAGGTGATTAAGAATCAAATGACAGCGTTCACAAACTTGAGGTGCAAATTCAAACTCTACAGTTTAAACCTGTCTCTAAGTCTCAAATCATTTCCAAATTACCCTACTACATATGTGTGTGTTCATATGCATATATGCACACATATTTTTGCCTTCATCACCATCAGCACACGCAGACTGTTCAATAATTATTAAATTGAGGAATTGCTCTTAATGATCAGATGTGGTATTTGTGGCTAATATATTAGGTAGAAAGTGCTGAATGGGCCTCTCTTGCTTTATGTCCAAATTTACAGTAACAGATTTTTTTAATTAATTTGTATATGTGCATGCATGAGATGCCAGAGATCGACGTCTGGTATCTTCTTTACTCTCCTCTTTAATTTTTGAAACAGTCTCTCACAGGCCTGAAGCTCACCAATTCAGTTAGGCTGGCCGACCAGCAAGCCCCAGGAATCTGCCTGCCTCTGCTTCCTCAGTTCTGGGAATACACATGCATCCCACCGCTTTTACATGGGTGCTGAGATCAAACTCAAGCCCTTCAGCTTGTGTGGCAAGCCCTTTACCAGCTCAGCCATCTCCAGCCCCGAGTCCATTTTTCTATTCTGTCTCCTGATTTGGGGGGCAGGGTCTTGCTGTACTCGGGCTGTTGTCAAACTCACAATCCTTGCCTAAACTCCTCAAGGACTGTGTAGACAGGAATTTCTAGTTCCTGCCCGGGCCCGCAGTCCCGCAGCTGCTTATAAAATAATCACTCAAAAGCTTTTTGCTGGTGGTGGTGGTGGTGGTGGTGGTGGTGGTGGTTTTGGTTTTTGGTTTTTTGAGACAGGGTTTCTCTGTGTAGTTTTGGTTCCTGTCTTAGAGCGTGCTCTGTAGACCAGGCTGGCCTCGAACTCACTCACAGAGATCCGCCTGGCTCTGCCTCCCAAGTGCTGGAATTAAAGGCATGCGCCACCGCCGCCCAGCCAGAAGCTTATATTAATAACAAATTGTATGACCAATGGCTCAAGCTTCTTGCTAGCTAGATCTTTCATCTTAAATTAACCCATTTCTATAAATCTGTATGTTACCGTGTGTCCGTGGTGTTACTGATCTCCTGGCATCAGCTGGTGTCTCTCCCGACTCTGCACTTCTCTCAGTATCTCTGCTTGGATTTCCCGCCTGGCTGTAAGCTTTCTTGCCATAGGCCAAAACAGCTTTACTTATTATCCAGTGGGAGCCACACATATTCACAGCACACAGAAAGACATCCCACAGCAGGGCTGAGTCACAGACTGGGCCACCACTCCCTCCTGAATTGTCTGAATGCTTCTGAAGGAATCTCTGACTTTATGATAGTATTTTCATTTTTGTTTTTCCATACATCCTCTCTTTCTCCCTGTGGGTCCCCATTAGGTGTAGGATAGTGTTATTGAGATCAACAAGCTCTGTTGTAGCTGGATTAGATGGAAATGGTGTTAAACAGAGGATTACTAACTGATGAGTTGTAGGTTTTCATCAGCGGCAGCTCATGGAAATGCAGGTGGGCCAGAAGAGACAAGATGGCACAGGAGAAGCAGTGCTCGCTCTAGTCAGCAGGGGCGCTGTTGCACAGGCACTTGGGGACTGAGCCTAGGACCTTGCGCATGCTAGGGAGGTAGCCCTGCGCCGAGCTTCTCCCGCCCCAGAATCGCTAAAAATCTTCCCACTGACGATATCAAATACTGAAAGTGAGCACTCATGCTCTGATGCAGAGGATGTGAAATTATTGACTTCTTCGAAAAGCTTCAGTATCTATAAAATAAAATGAACCATCTATCTGCCATTGGAGCAGCAATTCCACTGCCAGATACTGTTACAAGGAAAACAAAACTACAAATCCAACCAAAAACTGTATCCAAGTATTTAAAGCACCTTACTTAGTATGCAAAACAGAGAGACAACTAAATAGCGGTCAGCTGGTGTAGAGAAGCAGTTGTGGGTAGAGCCTTAGAGTGTTGTACTACTCAGCAACTAAAAGCATAAACTCCTCCCATGTGCTACAACCTGTGTGGATCTCAGTCATTAATGAGAGGAGGCAAACGCTAAAAGCTGCATGTATAATAATAAATAGAATAATAATAAGTAATATTATTCTGTATGACTGTTCTGCAACATTCTGGAAAATGATCTTTGTTATACTCTAATACAATTTTGATCTAATATACAGTTCCAGATGCTGTCAGATTGCATTAACAAGAGGCAGTAATGCTGAGTTGGATCTGATTGGGTTAGAAATTAATGTAGAGCAGGTCATGAGTGAAATCGGGGTGTGCCGGTCTGTCAGCACTGGGGACAGGAGTAAAGGTTGGGCCTGATGGACAGCATGGGCATCTACACCAGTGGATTCCACACAGTTCTGTTTACCCTTTAGCACATGGCCTCCTTTGAAGGTGATTAATTAAAACTGCTTACAGCTGCTTTCACAAGTGTGTTTTGCTTGTCCACTTCGATGTTAATTGCTGATCCTCACGAGTTGACTCACAGGGGCTGTCAGTGATGGAGACTCAGGCTGATTGCAGGGTCAAAGCAGGTAACAGTGCTCTGTTCTGGAACTCTGTCCTCTGAGCATGACATGGCCGTAGCCATCTTAAGATCAGAGCTGCTCTGATTACTGATGGGAGACAAGATAGAGTCCCCTACCATCCCTCAGGGAAGGGAAGTGGGCTTATGAAGTCGCACAGATCTAGGTCACTAGTGGCCCTCTCTGAGGACAGATAAGCCATTAATGGTCACTAGGGAGGAGGTACTTTTCTTGGATGATGGAACCACCTGTGAGTTGTCATGTGTCTGTAGGTAATCCCTCACCCATGCTCTTGTACATAAACCCCATTGAAGTCACTGTTTTACCAAGCTAGATGGGTAGAGTGGCTTCGTTGTAAGATTCTGATACAGAGGATGTTTGTAATGTGAGGGATTTTGTAAGGAGAAGCTTGACTTAGGTACAACCTGTGCTTTATAAATGTAGTGAAGCAACACAGTACCAAGAAGAGAGCCTATAGTTAGAACCCAGGGGCTTGGACTCAGCCTGCTCTGGGGTCTGCTGGGACCTCTCCTCCTCAGGGTACCGAAGCAGGGGGAAGGTGTTTTCAGTGCCGTTGGGCTCTCGTATTAATCCATGTTCTGAGGGCTGTTGATAGTGTGTGTGCCTTGGAGAGCGTCTGAAGCTTTGGAGAGCTGTTAGAGTGGATGCTGAGGCTTCAGAACTCAGGGTGGCAGGCCTGGCCTTGTCCAGTGTTTACATTACAGCCCATCTATCCTGGAAAAGACTGGCATGTGTTTATAGATGGGCTTGGGAAAGTATTTAGGTTGTTCTTGCAACCAGAGGCTCATAATCAAGTTTTTATGCTTTTCCTTGGAGATGTATGTCGTCAAGACTCACTCTAAGAAACAGTGTGATTGCTCATGCTAAAAACTCTCCAAGTTGCCTTTCTACGTCTTTGAATGAGTTGTAGTTTCTTCTAGAAAGGCAGGTTTGGACATGGTAGTGCCCTTTTTTAAAGCTCATGATCTAGCTCTTTTCAAGACAGTGGGATCCTAGTTTTTCATCTTGAGTTGAAATATTAGGAACCAATCCTGCAGAGATTTTTAACTACATAAGCCAGAACTCTAAAGTTAAGTCTTTGATGCATATGTACATTTTTAATTTCTTGCTTTTCAGTTCCTGCAGACCAGTTCTCTTTGTTGTCAAATTCATTGTAATCCCATCACGAAAGTGTTGATCTTTTAGTAACCTTTATTGAAGCCACATATTAATCCACATTCCCTCACAGTAACAGACGGTTTGTATCAAACATCTCATGCAGCTCAAGCTCAAACTCCATATGGAAGTAATAAGCCACGCAATAAGTGGCCTTGTGTGGATAAGTGTATTTTGGTGTGTGTGTGTGTGTGTGCACACAAGTTGTCTAAAGTGAATTTCTCTTCTGCCAAAACCTAAATGACAAAATGATTCCTAAACCCCCAGAGTCTTTCTTGACCTAGAAAAACTGTGTTTAAAAATTAAAACTCAAGTTGAGTACTTGGATATGAAACCCAACTTCTCTGCTCCGGAGGACACTCCCTGAGCAACAGCTATCAGAAGTGCACTTTTGCTGTGTGTTCCGATTCCACCTGGAGCTGCAGAGGGTAGCACTGTCGATGTGGCTGCACTCACCACGATGTGTAACCAGTTCACCCCAAGCCCTTAGAGCTCCAACATCGAGATCAACCTGTCTCATTTGGTAAAACTCACAGCACAGGATAGGCCTCGGGATGAGATGGTGTACTGTATTTTTATACTAAAAAGGAGGTGTGAGAAGAAAATGTCTCCTGGAATTTGGCATGGCTGTAGCTGGGGTTGCGTTTGAACGTACTCTTTGCTCTGGTTGTCTGTCTGTTCCAGTGACTATATAGTCAGCTCCTCCAGGCTGTTTGAGGAGGATAGGGCGTTTCTTTCACTCCTAGACAATGCTGTACTTAATTCATTCAGGGAAACCACAGCATCACTTGTCTACTTCCCATGTAATTTATTATCTACATGCACTTTCGTTTTTGTTTTTGTTTTTGTTTTTTCGAGACAGGGTCTCTCTGCGTAGCTTTGTCGCCTTTCTTGGAACTCACTCTGTAGCCCAGGCTGGCCTCGAACTCACAGAGATCCGCCTGCCTCTGCCTCCCTAGTGCTGCACTTTTTTATCCTCATTGCCTACCATTGAATTGCAGAAAAGTTTAATTGCTTTCATGGAGTCCTAGACCAATCAGAGGAAATTGAACTTCAGGCTAATTGAAACCAAAATTTCACTTGCAAACTGCCCAGCCTCTGGATGGTGGTACAGGAAGAGGCTGTTACAAAAGGTGTTTATTTCAGAGCCTAATTTGAGGCAGTTAGACCCAAAGCAATATTGTATTTGCCTGGGTCCCTTGTCCTTCCCCTCCCCAGTAGGAAAAGAGGTAGAAGAGGTAGCTAGGTGCAGGGAGTGTGGTGGTTAGTGACGGCAGGCTATAATGGAGCTGAGGCAAGGTCCCATAGAGAAAAGAAGAATGCAGCTTTTTGCTGGCTTGAACTCATGGTCTCTCTGCCTTGAATTTCTGATCCTCCTGCCTCTACCTCTCCAGTGCTCATCCTCTAAAAGGCAGTCCTCAGGAACCTCCATCCTCTGCAGATAAGACTTTGTATTGGTCTGGGTTCTCTAGATTCTCTTTCTCTTTCTAGATAGATAGATAGATAGATAGATAGATAGATAGATAGATAGATAGATAGATAGATAGATAGATAGATAATATATTTATGGAATTTATTAGAGTGGCTTACAGGCTGTGGTCCAGCTAGTCCAGCAATGGCTCCCTCCCAACAGAAAGTCTAAGACTCCAATAGTTGTTTGGTCCAAGAGGCTGGATGTCTCAGCTGATCTTCAGTATATGCCAGAATCCAGAAGAAGTAGGCTCTAATACCAGAGAAGAAATGAATTTACCAGCAAGAGTGAAGTATACCCCAGATTTAAGGTGGATCTTCCTGCCCCAAATGATCCAATCAAGAAAAACCCCTCTTGAGGTGTACCCAGCAGCTCGGGTTTTAGTTAATACCAGATGTGGTCAAGTTGACAACCAAGAATTGCCATCACACTCATCAGTTTCCGCAGCAGGCCGGAAGGCAAATGCCTTTGGTCCTCTTGGTTCCATAACTTGCTGGAGGGCTTACATGGTAAGAAGGGTTCTGTCCAAATGTGTGGTTCCAGAGACAGCTCACCCACCGGGCACCAGAAGGTGTGCCGGCTGAGTGACTGGCTGAAGGCGACATCGGAACTCAGTGAACCCAGTTCTTTCCCCATGCCTTTCTTCTCCAATTTGCCCTTTTTCTCTTTTCTTCCCCTTTCTGTTTCTGACAGTCCCTTACCAGGGTAACTTGTTAAAGAATATGAATTTTTAAAAGCTTAAAAATATTTGACTGACTCAACCTAGGAAGAAATTCGCACATAGCCACACAGCCAAGTGGGATCTGTCACTCAGGTTTCTGACCACCCACATCATATGTCAGCCTTTCCATTTCCCTGTGTTATTATTTTGAAGCTATTAACATGTGTGTTTTTATCACTGCCTCTCCAGTCAGAGTCAAAATTAGCATTTAAAGACTTGAGCATTATACTTAAGATTTTGCCCTTTGATGAGAAGTAACTCATTCCTTCCTTTGCCAATTCCCTTCTAATTAGTTAAGTAATCAGCCATTATTGAGCAAGTTTTAAGCCCAGCCTAGTGGTAGATGCTGTGGGGATCAAACAGAAGGAATGTGCCTCCATATTAATGATTGTAAGGCTGTTTGCTTGAATACTTGCCTGGGCCACACTGTGTGCTTTGAGCAAGAAACATCCCCACTTTATGCATAGGAAAAATGAAACTCCAGTAAGTGAACTGACTCACGTATTTCAGAAAATACGTCTCTTCAGGGAGAAACGGGTTTAATGAATGGACGTGGTATGTTTAATCAGATGGAGAAGAATTAAGGTTTCATCACAGTTGAAGAGAGTATGTATTGATAGGTACATCTAAAATTTCAGCAAGCAGAAAAAAAAATGGCATCTGACTGATTTCAAACAAGCAACAAGAAAGGAAGAGTCAGTCCGTTCTGTGGCTCAGCACTGAGCAGTATTTATGGAGACATGATAAGTTCAACATTGAACACTGATTTAAGAAAAAGTGAGATCTGAAATCAGGTGTGGTGTCACATGCCTGTAATCAGACACATGGGAGGTGAAAGCAGGAAATTCGAGGGTTCGAGGCCAGCCTTGGCTATATAGCAAGTTTCAGGCCAACCTGGGATACATGAGACCTTGTTTCAAAAAAAAAAAAAAAGATACTGAATATATTGAAGACAGGGAAAGCATGCGTGAGTGAATCGAGCGAATTCCCGAATTTAATAAGAGTGGATACGATTGTGTGAAAGAAGTTGCGCATGGTGGCCGGATTCTCCTCTTCCACAGCAGGAACACGGTAGATGCTGCTGGGAGGGGGCGGGCAGGAGATGTTAATAGTGTTTAGAAAGATGAAGATGAGGAAGAAACAGCTGGAAGCAGTTGCTCCTGGAGAACAGGCATTGTTATTCTTTCATCATAAACCTGTGGTACTTTAGACATCTTAGGTAGTACCTGTATTTTATTACTAAACTCTGAATTCATATGGAAATACATGTGATAGGAACCTTTTTTTTTTCCTTGAGACAGGGTCTCATGTACCCCAGGCTGACCTTTAACTCAATATATAGCCCAAGATGATCCTCAACTTCTGGTCCTCCTGCATCAACCCCCTAAGTACTGGGATTACACGCTTCTGCCTCCATGCCCAGTTTATGTGGTGCCGGGAATCGAACCCAAGGCTTTGTGTGTGCAAAGAGAGCACTCAACCGTCTGAGCCACAGGCCAGCCCCACAATATAAACATTTCTCCTTTAGTTCCCTTTGCTGAAAACGGAAGACTGGTGTGGTGGGAGCACATAGGTGTCATCAGGAGACTCCAGTCTGAGCAGCTGAGAGGCCACGTGCCTTCATGCGCCTCCATTTCTTCATTTCCAGAGGCTGGAAAGACAGTCCAGTTCTTCTCCCTGAACTACAAATCTTGAGATTCCGTGCTAGCTCACACAGTAGTGCAATGTAACAAACAGTTAAGGCCTCAGTGGAGGCTTATTTTCTCTTTTTTTGATTGAAATCAGACTTAAGAGAGAAATGTTCACTGTGGTCTATGAAAACAACTCAACACCCACCTTCCATTGTGAAGCCTGAGCAGACAGTTGACGGTGTGCTGGCCCAGAGACACAGTTTCCTGCTATTCCACATGGGTTTTTTTTAATATTTAATATTTTTCAGTATGAATCACAGGTGAAATTTTCATGCCATGTGTAAACAATTTCAACTTTTTATTGAAACAATGAATTCAGGAATGTCATATTGGGATATCGGCCATTTTGCTTTTATCAATGTATGGAAAAATGCTTTTATATTAATATAAGGAATGATGTCATTTAATATGGAGTAGATCTTATAATTCAAGGCTAGCAAATCTCAGGAGGTGATTCAGGTCACCAAGCTAGGTTTGAAAGGGGAAGAATATTTTCCCGTGGCCTCTCAAGCACTGTTACCAATTTTCTCCTCAATCGGCAAAGTGGATAGAATAGAATGGCTTGTGGAAAACAGGCCCAGACTAGTTTTGTCTGCCCAGATGAACCTATAGCCCTGAGGAGTTTACCATTGGCCTAAATAATAGCCAAGACACCTTCTAGTTCTAACACAGTGTGCTTCTGCCCCTTACATGATGTATGTGTTCATTCAAAACATTCTAGAAGCTCACTTGGGTTTTGGGATTCTCCTTTGTAGTCTCAGTTCCAGAGAGTAAACTCTTCATTAAGTGTCACTCTGAAAAATCGACTGAGTGCTGATGCTTGTGTATTAAATTAATCTTTTTGGTAACCAAGTTTTACTTAACTCTTAAATTCACTTTATTTTTCTTTCATTTATTTTTGTGCTGCTAGGGATAAAACCTCAAGAGGCTTCCCTCACATTCACACGTAAAACATAGTGAACGTTGTAGAGAAATCTAGAGCATAACCCCTGTCAAAACTGACATAAATACATGTGATTTAAATTTTTTTGAGGGGCTGGAGAGATGGTTCAGTGCTTAAAAGTATGACATGCTCTAGCAGAGGCCAGAGTTTGATTCTCAGCACCCACATCTGGTGGTTCACCAACCTGTAACTCCAGCTCCAGAGGACCAAAAAACCTCTCCCAGCTTTCTCAGACACATACTTATGCAAACATACACAGAGACATACCATATATACACAAAGTTAAAAGTAAAGGGGATGGAGAGATGGTTCTGTGCTTCAGAGCACTTACTGTTCTTGCAGAAGACCCAGGGTCTGTTTCTAGCACTTTCTACATGGTGGCTCACAACTGCTGCGGGATGGTCCTTCTGTGTGCTGTGAATGTGTGTTGCTCTCATTGGTTGATAATAAAGCTCTTTGGCCTATGGCAAGGCAGGATAAGGTTAGGTGGAACAATCAAACTAAGGACTTGGAAGAAGAGGGGTGGAGTCGGGGGAGACACAAGTCAGCCACCCAAGATGCAGGGTGACAGAGGACCAGTAAAGCCATGGCCACATGGCAATACATAGAGTAATAGAAATGGGTAAAGGTAAATGTAAACACAGTAGTAATAAACCTGAACCGTTTGGCCAAGTGTTCTGTAATAAATCCAAGCTTTTGTGTGTTTGTTTGGGACCTGGTGGTTGGGACAAAAGGTTCTACCTCTGTTTACACACAACCTCCTGTAACTCCAGTTCCAAAAGATCCTAAACTCTCTTCTGGCCTCTGTGGGCCCTAGACCCACATGTAGTGCACATACATACATATAGGCAACACAGTCATAAAATAAAAATAAGTAAACCTTTTTCTAACTTAAATAAAATACTCCTGTGAAGTATATCTGTGGTGTTAAGAAAACTTACAAAGGTCGAGGAATGGAAAAGACTAGATCAAAACCGTGGTTGGCCACATGGTTTTCAAGTTTAAGGTGTAAGGAATAGGTAATGGTACGTGAAGAGCCGTTAAATGCTGTCCCTCTGATGCAGTTGATATGGCCGTCATACACTTAAATGTTTGCTCTTTCAGAGGTTCGTGTTCCTGAACATTGTGTAGAATCTGCCAAAACATCTTAAAATTCTCTTCTCCTCCTGTTGCAGCTAAGATACCAGCATGGCCTGGGGACTCCAGACTTGAGGCAAACCCTTCCTAACCTGAAAAACTTCATGGAGCATGGACTCATGGTCAGGTGGTGAGTATCTTTATGTCAGACACCCACGTCTGGGATGTGGGTGAGACGCCTGGAAAGCTTGCCGGGCATCCACATGGCTCTGCGCCCGCCTGCTGGACTTTCTTCTGCAGTGAGGCATCTGAAGAAAAGAATAGGCATCCGACTCAACTTATAACCTAAGCTCCGGCCTGGCTAAGGCAGCGCAGCCCCTCTGGGGAGAAAGTAATAAGGGAGTCAGCTGGGGAGAGTGGGGCCTTCAAATGAGCATCAGGAGCAGCAGCTAGAACTGGAGTCTGAGCCAAAGGATGCTACCAAAATGTGCCTTTTGTCACCATGTCCTGTAGCTGGAGTTTTCTCCAGTCCTGCCTGGCCCACAGTCAGGACAATTCTCTGTCACCCGCCAGTCCCACAGCCGCTCAGACCCAACCAAGTAAACACGGAGACTTATACTGCTTACAAACTGTATGGCCGTGGCAGGCTTCTTGCTAACTCTTCTTATATCTTAAATTAATCCATTTCTATAAATCTATACCTTGCCATGTGTCTCGTGGCTTACCGGCGTCTTCACATGCTGCTTGTCATGGTGGTGGCTGGCAGTGTCTCTCTCTGACTCAGCCTTCCACTTCCCAGAATTCTTCTCCCTGTTAGTCCCGCCTATACTTCCTGCCTGGCCACTGGCCAATCAGTGTTTTATTTATTGACCAATCAGAGCAATTTGACATACAGACCCTCCCACAGCAATGTCCCATGAGGGCCGACTGTCACTTGAAGCCTCAGCATTAAAGAGACTCACATGACCTGAGTAAATGGAAACTGGGCTCATGATGTTTAGGGATCCTGAAGTTTGTGTCCTGGAGCAGCGGGCGATAACTTACCAAATCCAGAGAAGGTGATGACTCACAGTGGTGGGCTCCTGGAAGAAGCTCTGGCTTCTGAGCCCAGATGTTCTTGTAGAATGTGTGGGTTTAAAGTCTGGCCTCCCTGAAACTTGATTTCCCCTTGTTAACCCTTGCCTGCTCACCTCACCAGTGTGCTGAGGATGAGCTAAGACGTGAGATGGAAAGTACAGTACTGGCTTCGTTCTCTCCTGCACCATGAAGGCAGGCCTTGATGGTGATGAGAAGATAGCATCTCTGGCCGATGTCTGGCCTTTGTCCTTGTCCCACGTGACCATCAGAATGACAGGTTTCAGGCGTCTTTTTTTTTTTTTTTTACAGAGAAGTCGTCCTAGGCAAATGCTCTGCTGTTGAAAGAATCCTACTCAGAATATCAAAATAGCCATCAAAGCTTGATAGTAACCTCAGTTCCCGAATACAGGGAAAGAATCAATCAAGGTTTGATGCAAAATAATGACAGTACCTGTGATGACAAATGTTCATGTGTCCCTGTCTCTGTAACTGAGCCAGCCTCTCTCAGGAGGGTCATGTAACGCTCCATCCCTGCCTTCAAGGCATATAATTCAGGTGATACCGAACACAAGTGTTAGCCACCTAAGATAGTAGGGAAAGAGGCAGCCACAGCCCTACCTGATTCTTCTCCAGAAGAGTCAACTCCATCCTAAGCGCAGACTGAACCTGCGTCACTGCAGGAGCTTCTCCGCACTGGTGGATAGCACCACCTCTCCTGGGTACCCAGCCGTCTGTTTCCACACTGCCTGTTCTGCCTCGCTGTTTTACTCCTCTCCAGAGGCTCATACCCCCTCCTTAATTATTATAAGATGTAATTGCTGTACGTCTGCTTGTGGCTTGAGGATGCACAATAAATGGCATCCCTCTTCTCCCTTGACATTTGGAACCATTTGAGAGCGAGGATACAAGAGACAGACTAACGCAATCAAAATGTCAGTTTTATTACTGATAAAGCCTCTTGGAAAAAGTGGCTTTAGATCTGTAATAAAAAGGGTTTGCAAAGACATCACTCAAAATTAAACTTAGCCTGAGCATTAGATGTGAAGAGCCACAGCTCTCCTACAGAGGAGGCCCTTAGCACACTGCAGAGAGCCGTCAGCTGATCCCGCAGGACCCAGGGAATGCTGAGCCAAGGTTACGAAGAGTCTGCCCCTAAATCACCCACAGAGAAATCCTCTAGTGAGAGAGTGTGAGTGAGAGGACAGAGCCCCACACAGCTCCTAAGCAAACAGGAAGAGGAGATGTGCTCAGTCTTTCTGAACCAGTGGGCAGTTCCCGCTGGGTCTGCAGAAAGTTCCGTGTGGGTCTGTGAAGTGCCAGGCCTGACTCAGAATATTGACTTAGAATTTTGTTTGAGTCAGTTGGTTTCAAGGTCACCCTCAGTGAGTTTGAAGCCAGCTAAAGTAAAATGAAAACCCTATCTTTTAAAAAGACAATGTTTTGTTACTTTCTTCCTATACATCTCTCTGTCCTTCTTCCTTCTTCCTTCCTTCCCTTTTTGTTTTTTTTAAATAGATTTATTTATTATGTATACAGCATTCTGTCTGCATGTATGCCTGAGGGCCAGAAGAGGATGCCAGATCTCATTACAGATGGTTGTGAGCCACCATGTGGTTGCTGGGAATTGAACTCAGGACCTCTGGAAGAACAGCCAGTGCTCTTAACCATTGAGCCATCTCTCCAGCCCCTTCCCTTTTTTTTTTAAACAGAGTTTTGACTATTCCAGGAATCTCTGGCTGGCCTATAACTAGCTCTCTCAAATGCGTGATTACCAAGTGTGGTGGCACATGCCTGTAATCTCAGCACTGGGAGTAAAGGTAGAGAATCCGAAGTTCAAGGTCTTCCTCAGCCAAATGAGGAAGCCAGTCCTGTCTACCTACATGAGACCTTGTCTCAAAACAAGGAGGAGGAGGAGGAGGAGGAGGAGGAGGAGGAGGAGGAGGAGGAGGAGGAAGAAGAAGAAGAAGAAGAAGAAGAAAGGAAAAGATAAAACAAACAAACAAACAAAAACAAAAAAAAACTCCTTGTCTAATTTTGGTTGTCACAGCGAGAGATGATGAGGTTGTCACAGCCTCACAGAATAAAATGACGACCTTTCTTTCCCCCTTCAGTTCTTTGGAGAGCAGTTCATGTGGGGTAGGGGTCATTGCGTCTTAACGGTCTGACAGAAATAAGCAAACGCCCCATAGGTTTTGGTCGGTGAGGGAGTTTGGTTGACATCTCTGACGACTCCAGGACTGTCTGTGTTCTTTCGTGTTTATGTTCACTTCCTTGTTACCCTCACTCTGATCTGATTCCAAGTTCCACCAGTGTGCCGAGGTTCTTGTATCTAGCTAGGTGCCTGCTAAGCTCTGTGCCAAACCCAAAGGTCACTGTCCTATGTTGCCTCTTCAGCATGTGCGCAGCCTCCGACATTGCTGGCGACTTCCGCCTTCCTGGCGGGAACACAGTTCTTTCTCTCCTGCTTCCCTCTGTCTTTTCGTCACATAGTCCAGCTCCTCTGCCCGATCATTAAGTACCAGAGCTCCCCAGGGCTCCATCCTAGGGTCTCACACTCTCTCTCCTCTTCTCTTAAATTCACATCCATTCTCACTGTTTTAAAAAAATTCACTAGCCAGGTGTGGTGGTGGATACCTTAAATCTCAACACTCAGAAGGTAGAGGTGGGGAGATCAGGATTCAGGGTCTTCCCAAGCTTCATGGTGAATCAGAGGCCAGCCTGGGCTATGGGAGACCCTGCCTTTTAAAAAAAAGAGAGAGAGAGAGAGAGAGATACATGAGACCATGTGTGAAAAACAAAAAACTACCTACTCTGTGCTGTGATGCTCAAAATTGTGTCAGGGGTCAGCCTGTCCTGCAACCTGGACCCCTGCAGCCCTGCAGCCCTGCAGCCCTGCAGCCCGCCCAACACTGCCTCTCAGAGCAAGACAGGCAGCGGCCTGTTAAAGCTGTCCTTATTCTCTGTTGTTATTTTGAGGTTGTGTGTCTTATGTTTATTTGGGGGGTTGTTTTCGTTCATCTGTTTTCTGTTTGGGGGATAGGGTCTCACTTTATAACCCAGACTAGCCTGGAACTCCCTGTGGAGCTCAAGCTGGCCTTGCTCCTGGTCCTGTTGCTTCTGCTTCCCAAGCGCTGGGATTACAGGCCGAGCCGCAATGCCACCTTACAACTGCTCTTATTGCAGCCCCCTCTCAGCAAGTGGTGCCCTGGCTCCCCGGTCCCCAGCCTTCAGGACATCAGCACTCCTCTTTATGCCTGCTGGATCTAAATGAATCCTCCACAAACCTTCATCCCTTACTACTGGACCCGCCCCTCTCTCCCCACCCCTCCCTCTCCTCACCCCCTTTACTCATTCATCCCAGTCTGGATCACCAGCTTTCCTAACCCACACAGCAGGACCAGTGCGATTTATCTTCCTGATTCTACTTGTCCGTTGGTTCTCAGAGAGAGATGGGTCTTGCTGTTTGGCCCTGGTTGTCCCATTTGTTTAATTCTGTCTAGAATGCACTATCCCTGCTCCTCAAAAGGAAACATTTTTAAAACTACATGGCGAACAGACCACTTGGCTACAGTGCACATTCATTTTAAGACTGGGAAGAAACTAGACTATGAGAGAGATTGTGCTTTTTTGTTTGTTTTCAAGACGGTTTCTCTGTGTAGCCCTGGCTGTCCTGGAACTCACTCTGTAGACCAGGCTGGCCTTGTACTCAGAGATCCACCTGCCTCTGCCTCCCCAGTGCTAGTATTAAAGATATGCACCACCACCACTCGACTTGAGAGCTCATGCTTTTTAAGGAAAAGAATACAAAATTAGAAATAAAAAGATGGAGGAAATCTTTATCGTAAGACACAAATCACCATCCCAGCACAGAGGCAATGGATCACTGATTTTAGAGCCATCCTGGTCTACGGAGAAACCCTGCCTCAAAGAACAGAGAGGAGAGAAGGAGGACAGCATATTATTGCAACTGTGGACATTGGGCCTTCTGGGTGACTTGCGACCATCTCCCCAAAATACTGATGTCAGTGCCTCCTCTTGCTGCATGGCTGCCCTTCCCCGCTTCTAACACTGTCTTTTCAGTGACTCAGTTCTAAGGCACAGGGAAATTAAATGACTGTGAGTGCCATTGACCAGTGAACCTGTAGCAATAAAAAAAGAGTCTAAGTCTCCTGGCACTGGCACAGCAAACCTTTTAAGCCCTAAACTTAACGTTTACGTAGTGCCCATCTGTGCCAGCCATGCCAACCATGCCGTGGTAATGACCACTTTCTGGTTCTCTAATGAAAAATGGGCCACTATTTTCAATGCACAGTACTGGGAAAGTGAATGCTTCCTAGTGATTCCAAGTCAAGAATCTACAACCCTAAACAAACTCTGCAACCCTAAACAAAGCCAGAACAAGCGGGTTCAGCCTCAGGAAATCCAAGAATTTCCCAGAGCCTCTGTAGACTGGGGGCTCCCCCACCCCACCCCCAGCTCATGCTCCTTAGAGCAAAGGCCAAACAAACTCAGCTCCTCCTTGGGGAATCACTTAATGTCTCATCTCCTGGGGGAGACTTACCATCTTTTAGGAAGGAAACCCTTTGCAGTGGTTACCACTGGCAGATAGGTCCCATGGAGGCACACTGCTCTCTGTCCTGTTGGTGTCGAGGATTCCAAGCTGGCAGAGGATCAGTGGCTTCATCGAATTCCTCAGGGAAGCGTCCAAGTTATATGTCAGCTTGTTTTGTTTAATTTTGTCAAGAAAGGACAGTGATAAAGACTCTTTTAATGAAGTGATTTTTTCCTTGTGTATTACAGAATTCATAACTAATACTGTAAGTGTTAGTGTTTAGGACTACCTGAGCAGTCCTGAAGTGAGCCCTTTTCTCCTCACACACGCAGTTGCATGGGCATGGTTCTCACTGCTTTGGACAGCTTTCCCAAGTGATCCCTGGTTTCCCGTCCTAGTGGCGGGGACCCCTGAAACTGCCAGCTGATAGCAGTCTGGGCAGCAGAACTTCAGCCTCAAGACTGTGCTCCCAAATGCTTTGGTTAAAGTCACCGATGCCATAGATGCCCTATATGTTTCCTTTTCTTTTTCTGCCGACTCCAAAGTGGTCCAGGACTCAAGTTGATGGACACGTTCAGAGTCGCCTCAAGGGCTGAGTTTGGTCAGGGAGGAATGTGCTTGCCAGCTGCTGCTGCTGACTGCCATGTGACGATTTACCCAGCACAGAGCTGGAGAGTGATGTCTGCTGACAGGGCCTTGCATATATATATATATATATATATATATATATATATATATATATATATGCATACATACATACATACATATATATCTCCCCGGCTCTCCCACCTATCTCAACTGACATAACACGCACATTTCTGCCCACAGTGATTCACTTTAACTAGCTCCTGCTACCCAGAACAGCCCACCCCTGCCCTGTCCAGATGCTCTGACAGATCAAGGTGGAGCTAAGCCCTATTTCACTCACCACCAGGCACAGGGCAGATGTGGGATGAAAGTGTATCCTCTCAGTGACTCAGGGTCACCTCTGCCACCAAATCTCATCCACAGGGCTTGTGAGCAGTGTGGCGCTGGTGTCTGCATCCATTTTACCTGGTGGTCCCAGCGTGGGGCAAAGCAGTGAATGTTAAGCTGTGTCTGTCCTCTTCATGAGACAAACACCCACAGGGGCATTCTTGCCACTTAGAGTCTAATCAAGGTGATGAAATAGGAGCAGAAAATAAATAATCAAAAATAAAAATATAAAATGCTCTAAGAAAGGGAATAAGTTACCCGACCTGGCAGGAACTCCTTTACTGGCTGCTCTGGGGACTGTGGACCTTCCTTGGGGAGCTAGCATTGAAGTGGGCCTGGAACACAGTGCTCCCCTTCCTCCGTGCTCCCATCCTCTGTGCTCCCCATCCTCTGTGCTCCCCATCCTCTGTGCTCCCCATCCTCTGTGCTCCCCATCCTCCATGCCCCTCATCCTTCATGATCCCCATCCTCTGTGCTCCCCATCCTCTGTGCTCCTCATCCTCCGTGCTCCCATCCATCCTCATCCTCACCTACTCTGCTTCTCATCCACTCTTTCTTTCCGTCTCCCACCCCAGGGGTGGTAGGGAGAGACAATCTGGTATTGAACTTGCAGCCATCCTCCTGCCTTTGCCTCCCATGTGCTGCTATCTTGCTTTCCTTTGCAAACAGAGACAATTGTGCTCAACTGCTTTAAATAGAAGTAGTAGGGAAAGATTGTTACCTAAGAGCTCTAGCACTTGGGTGTCTGTTGACACAGGTCTGGTGTAGCCCAAGCTTCCCTTAAACTCTTGATCTCCTGTCTCACCCCTCAAGTGCTGGGATGACAGGTTTGCCCTACCAGGCTGGCTTTTGCTTGGGTACATTTAGGAAAAGATGTTTTGGTAAAGTTATAAAGAATGTCTGCAGTAAACAATTGATGCACTTTAAGATCACCTCGGTGCAGTAGTAAGAATGTTTAAAAGCCCCACATTTTACAAACGTCTCCCTCATCCTTCCCCTTAGTCATGCTTATTCCAGATTCAGAACTGGGCTCTGGCAGGTGACCTCCAAGGGACTTACAAAACCCAGCTAGCTGATGATAGTCTTTAAATTTAGATCAAATGACACTGTCTTTGAAGTCTCAAGAGTACTACTTAAGTATCACATGGGCTTGCTTTTGAGAGTGTGGCTCTCAGGCTGGCATCCTAATACAAAAAGTGAGGCCTAGTTGAAAGTAAATGAAAAAGAAAGTTTTACTGGAGTTATTTACTCTGAAGATAGCTATTTCAGAAGGAGCCCTGACGGGCCATCTCCCTGCCTCTAGACAGGAACACACAAGGCATATGGGCATCTGTGGAACTTTAAAAGACCTTGGGGGACAGGCTCCTTCCATAACTCATTCCAGAGTTTAAACACCCTCACTTCAGGAAATTCTTCCCTATATTTAACTTACAGCCCCCCTCCTGCGGTTAACACCCATTTCCGCTTTCTTCTGTCTTCGGTCAGGATGGAGAACAGCTGTCCAACATCCTTTGTGCTCAGACTTTCTGCCAGTGACAGAGTTCTTCACTCACTGGGGCTGCCTACTCCACCAGCGAGCTGATCCAGACTGAAGATGTTTGCTCTTAGTGTTTCTGTCTAATTTCTGTTTATCCTCTTGATTACAAAGTAATATCTACTCAATGCAATTTAGAAGATCTAAAAAGTAGCCAGGAAATTCGGAGTTGGAAACACTATCACTGCACTGTGTCAGGGCTTAGTCGGCAGATAGCATGAGCGGTAAATGCAAACAGCGTTTTCTAGCAGCTGCATTTTAACAAGGAAAAAGGAAACAGGTAAATTAATTTTTAATGATGTATTTGATTTAACTCAAAATCCAGATTATCTAACTAAAATAATACAACATATACTCATTAAAATTACTTTCTAAGATTTATTTGTGTGTGTGTGTGTGTGTGTGTGTGTGTGTGTGTGCATGCGCCTGAGTGAGTCTATGTATGTGCACCACATGTCCAGGTTCCTGCAGAGGCCAGAAGTGGGCATTGGATCCCCAGAACTGGAGTCACAGGCAGGAACCAAACACAGTCCTCTGTAAGAGCAACAAGTGTTCTTAACCACTGAGCCATCACTCCAGCCCCTTAAAAAGATTAGAAATAAGCTATTTTTACCTTACTTTTTCTTTTTTTTTTAATTATTTATGTATTATGTATACAAAGTTCTGCCTACACATAAACCTTCATGCCAGAAGGGGGCACTAGACTTCATTATAATTGTTGTGAGACACCATGTGGATGCTGGGAATTGAACTCGGGACCTCTGGAAGAGCAGTCAGTGTTCTTAACCTCTGAGCCATCTCCAGCCCTCTACCTTACTTTTTCATAACAAGCCTTTTAAATCTAGCATGTCTTAGACTTGCCACACCTCAGATCAGCCCAGGTATATTGGAAGGTCCAGGTACAAGTTACTGTATGCACTCTGAGCTCCATGCAGTGACAAATCACAAAGTGAAAGGTTGGACTTCAAGAAACAGAAGGCTAGATCCCTCACATACGGTTTTGGTTTATAAGGCCTGGCTCACAGCTGGGATGCCCTTTTGTTCTAGACCCCTGCACGCGCGCGCACACACACACACGGATATAGTCATGTTCTCATTTTCATGTTTCTTCCTCCCCTTCTTTCCCTGATTAACATCCTCCAAGGTGCCTATTAGATACAGCCTCCTCTACCAAAGCTCCCAACTGACTCCCTTCTTACTGCAGTGTGCATAGCATACACCTTGGTGTTGTGGTTATTTTATTCTCTGCAGGAAACTTCTTTGTGTATCTCGTTACCCAGAGACTCAGACTGACAAGCAGCAAATACAGGTTCTGAGATGTCTGCTGGAAATGTGTGTTCAAACACACGTGACAGTGTAGAGCAAAAAGTCCTGCAGTCAGAGTGTGTTCCAGAGATCGTTCAGATAGGCCTGGTCAGAGAAGCTTCGGAGGAAGAAGTGGCACTGGAGTTAGGTCTTGGAGGGTGGTTGTGCTTAAGCAAATGGGTAGAGAATTCACGGAAAAGCTACTTTAAAGGTCACTGTTTTTCAGGAGGCCTCCTTTAACACGTGTTAACAAGGACTGGCAGGTAGCCGTCTCGAGAGCTCATAATTACCATAAATTTCAAGAAAGCTTAGTGATAAGCCCTTTGCTGACCCTACCCCAAAATGACCACTGATCATTAATCCTTGGGTTTAAGCTCGGCTTAGAATACAATTCCAAGATTGTCAACTTCAGGCTTCCTGTAAAAATCATTCTCTACACTGCTTGTCCAGAGGCCCTCTGGGCAGTGAGGACTCAATGGCTATTACTGGGCCAAGAACTCCAAACACCCCTGGAATCTAGGTGCATCATACTCTCCCGACTTAAATGGGAAAGTTGAGGGACTGAGGGACAAACTCACTTAAAGGTGACAGGGCCATGAAAGAGCTAAGGTGTGAACAGAGCAGGTATAGAGGCCAGCTCTAATCCTCACCAGCAGAGCCTCTCGCTGTGTTCAGAACACAGTGTGTTCTACACAGGGTCCAGAAAAGGGATCACACCATCACCGCCTGCTGCTTCTGTCCATCCCGCAGACTGCACCCTGCTGGCATCTGTAGGCTCTTCCTCTTCACCTGTGTCTGAAAACCTAGATTGGGGCTGCAGCCGTAGCTCAGTAGTAGGGCACTTACCTTCCACACACGATGTCCTAGGTTTGATCCCAGGTCCAGCCAAAACAAAAAAGTGAAAGCCAGAGTTCTGCTCCTAAAGGCTCCCCTTGTTCTTGGGTACATCTACTGTCAGACAGTCCAGTTGCCTCTGTCTGCAGCAAGCGCACAGCCTGCAGTCTCTCAGCAGGCACTCTGGGCCCTTCCTGTTTCCAACTGCAGCTGCAGAGTACATCTTCCCAGATCAGTCAGTCACTGTGTGTGTGTGTGTGTGTGTGTGAGAGAGAGAGAGAGAGAGAGAGAGAGAGAGAGAGAGAGAGAGGGAAACATCTTGCCTAAAACACATTGTGCTGGTCAGCTGTTACTGTAACAAAAACATCAGAAAAATCTATTTTATATAAATAGAAAAGGTCTGGGCTAAGGAGCTAGCTCAAAGGTTAAGAGCACTTGCTGCTCTTCCAGAGGACCTGTGTTCAATTTCCAGTACTCATACTCACAGATGGTGGCTCACAAGCATCTGTAACTCCAGCCCCAGTAGATCTGGTGCTCTCTTCTGGCCTCTGAGGGCACAAGCCACACACATGGTGTACAGGCATACATGTACATGTGCACAAATACTCACATATGCACACACATACATATACACATTGGCCTGTCCTGCAACTAGTGAAGAACTCTACTAGCCTTGGAAACCTTTGCCTTTTTTGGGTCATTTCTCTGTCGCAGACTCTTAGCCTGTGTTCACACCTACTTGGTACATGTCTGAGGTAGTTGTTTTGCATTTGTGTCTTGGGTTCTACAGTGCATGTCTGGCCCTCCCACTAGCTGTAAGGCCCAGAAGAGCAGGAAGTGTGGCTTTTTCCATTGCTGTTAGATCCCAAGCCTAGTGCTTTGCCTGTGTGTAGAGATGCTCGGGGTATACCGGAGGACGGAGTAAATGACTTAGTTAATCACCCTGCTACTAAGCATGTGCTGTGCCTCTTTAGTCATGCACTGGACCCCAAAGGACAGAATTCTAGAGTCCTTGGTCTGCTGTGGAGCAGTGTTTAACTGGGGGACAACTGTAACTCGGGATTCTGCCCAAGGCTGCAGATCCTCTAACCTGGTGGCAGAGCAATCTGGTTTTCTTTTAAAGTAACACGCAGCTGAGTCCCATGGTTCAGTTTGTGTCAGAGTTTATTAGTAACTTGATGGTAGCTCGGCGTTAGACTATCTTTCAAAGACTTCATTTCACAGTTTCTGTCATTGGCCTCAGGAGTCTCATGCTTCCTTTAGCTCCTTTCCAAGGCTGGTTTTAAATTCTGAGAGCATTCTCAGGCCAGGCTTTAATTTCCCTTCGGCTCCTTCTGTGACTAGTTCTGTGAGACGGGTGTTCCCCTGGCTTCCCTGGCGAATGGTGGAGGGTTTCCCCTCCCAGTTTTCAGCATAAACAGCTTACTAGTCCCAGGTCTCCAGTGCTGTTCAGACACTGCACGGGGTCCCCAGCTGTCGTTCCTGGACCTCTTTCCGTGTTCTCTTGTAGGATGTTACTTACACTCCACATAAATGACATCAAGATGGGCTATGTCTATTCCTACAGACTATTTTATAGTCCCCCAAATGTCCGATGGCTGACTGAATTTCAGTACATTATTTGTCCTGATTTCCTAATGTGAGAGTTGATGGGTGATGGAACTGACTTGACCCGTCCCAGGACCTTCCCATGGCCCCGTGGACAATCTCTGTGTATTCCCCAGCTCAGGACTTCAGCTGTGAGGTGGAGCTTGGGTGGGAGGCTCCCTGCCGTTACCTCTGACCTACACTGGGCCACATTCTTGATCTAAATCATAACCAGCCACTCCCATCCCATCCTGGGGACTAATCGTCTCTGCTGCTGCTTTTGTCCTTTGCCTGTGAGACTCTGTCTTCTCCCGGTCCATCTTCCCATCACTACTTGGAGCCATCTAAAGGCTCCTTGTTCAGCTCTCCCTTTTTATGCTGTTTGCTTATTTTAGTCAGACTTTGGCAGGAATCTTTCCAAACAGAGCCCAGGGAAAAGGTGGCCACAAGCACACATTTCAGCCTGCACTGTGGGCCCAAGATTGTTTCTATTTTTATTTTGTTTGGAGTTTTTGTTAACATCAGGGCAAAGATTAAGCACTTACTTATCTGGTAATGGTGAGAGGCCCTTAGATCCTCGCCTGTAGCCAGGAGACCCTGCTTAATACTGTTAACCCCACTCTCTCCTGGGAGATAAGATCTAGCTGTTAATTTTGGCTTCCAGAGAGGAGGCCCTGGCTTCCACTTGATCAGAGAGAGGGAGAGGAGAGAGATAAATCCCACCCTTGGCTAAATTTTGAAAAGAGAATAGTAGTCTAATTTATGGGGGTTGTTTTGTTTTGTTTTAAACTAACCTTATGTCATAATTTCTTAGCTGCCAAAAGACGTAATCCCACCTCAGCTTCGCCTTGGCGACCTGCTTTTGGTGCCGAGTGCAGCCCTGTCCTCGCTCTGCATTATTTTAGCAGTAATCTTTAAGAAGGTGAGAAACGATTATTGCTCTTTAGTGCAGTTGACGTGATATTGGCGCAGAGCGGTGCCTGGAGCTTCCAACAGCCTGATGGCCGAACACCAACCTAAACACCACTAGGTAGAGCGAGCCATGAGGTCAGGGCTGCAAGGGGTAGAGAGACGATCAGATATTATCTAAAAGGTGTGTGTGTGTGTGTGTGTGTGTGAGTGTGTGTGTGTGTGTGTGTGTGTGTCTTTCTCTCTCAGTACCCCTATTCCTCTGAGTTGTAGCTGTAGATTTTGGCTCGGATCCTGACAATCAGGATTTAGTGGTTTGACCAGCTGTGATCTGATAATGTTCCTCAGAGGAAACATTTGCAGAGGGAAAAACTTACCTGAGGCTGAGAGCTCTAATCTCCCCCACTACTCTATAGCAAGCACCCCCCCCATCCTGCACTATAGACAGATAAAACATTCCTTGGTGGATCTGAAAGAGAATGAGAGGAATTGTTTTAAAATAAAACCTGCCCAGCTTCACAAACTCTGTTGATGTGGTAACTTTTCATGGTTTTTCTTCAGTCTGTTTCCTCCTTCCTTCCATGTTTTATGCGGCTTCGTGGCAGTATTGGCTTCTGCACGTAATTGGTGTGAGAATGCCCCACAGCATATAGAACTCTAGGAAGAAAAGACATGGGGGTGCTACCCACTCACTCGCCTAAACATGCTCCCTGATTCTCGCTGCCTCCTCAGGGGGAATCAGAGCAAATGTAGGTGCATTGGTAGCAACAGGGACTTTTAACAGAGAAAGGAACCAATGCATACAGGCTTTGGTAAATCTCAGATTTCTACCCAGTGGCCCCTGACCTTGGTCAAGTTCCTGACTCCATGCTGCGACCTCATATGTAAATGGGGATGCTGCTTGTTTTGTGACCTTGTATGGATATTGTTAGTTGTTTAGCGGCGCTCTTACCCTGTGAGGAAATGTCATGAAACACGACAGAATCCACTAACAAGAGTTTTATTAAGATAAGGGAGAGAGACAGATGTGCTCAGGCCTGTGAAAAGACACGTGAATAAAAGATGGAGCCGGGAATATGGCGCCAGCTTATAAAGGCTGGGCCGTGCCTGCGCACACAGGCCCATGTGGCTACTCCACGCATGTGCATAGATCACATGGTTGCGCTGCGCACTTTACACAACCACGCAAAGCCACGGGGTCCTGGTCACATGAGACATTTTGACCTGGAAATGGCTAGGCGGAAATGCCTCGGTCCACCTGGCATTCGCAACCATGCTCAACCTTGGGGGCGTGTTGTAGATCCATATCAGATATGTTGTTTTATGTAAGGCTGCTAACAGGGTGCTTACAGAGCACTTCACAGATGTTAGCTTTAGGAGTAATAGCTTGGTGACTGCTTGTTGTACTCAATTTTGTCTAAAACCCCACATTTTTAACCCATATTATTTGGTTTTTGTTTACTTGGGTGTTCTGTCTGTTTTGCTTTCGGACTCACTGTCTAACCCTAGCCTGGAACTCACTGATAACAGCCCAGGATGGCCTCGAGCTCAGGGACAGTCCTCCTGTCTTTCTAAGACTGCAGTGAGTGTCCAAGGATGTCAGGAGAGAGCTTTGGATGCCCCTGAAGCTGTAGCTGCAGGTGGTTGTGAGCCGCCCACTCAGAACTAAACTCTCCAGTTCCCTGGGAGAGCAGCACGTGCTTTTATCCGCCCAGCCATCTCTCCAGCCCCTGATGGTGGGGTTTGGAAGTCTCATGCATCCCAGGCAGGCCTTGAACTCAGTAAGTATGCAGCTGAGGATGTCTTTGAACTCCTAATCCTCCTGCCTCTACCTTCTGAGTGCTGGAGTTGCATGCCTGTGCCATCGTGGCCAGGTGTGGACCAAAGGGCCAGGGCTGAGAGCCGTCACAGTATTTACAAGAGGAAGATATGGAGAATCGCTTCTTGAGCTAACCCTTGCTCCGAGGGTTTTTTCTGTCCTCACCCCTTCTCTTCGGAGGAAGGAGAGTATGGCTTCAGTCAGACAAGAGTGAGGAGAAAAGGGTGGGGGACAAGGACAGTAGAGTCACACTGGGCTCTGCTGTTTCACAGGTTGGTGTCACTACCAGGAGTTCCCATACAGGCTGTTAAATTGCTCACCACGGTCTTCTTGATTTCCGTCAGGGAAATAGAGGTTTCCTTTTTACTAAAACCTCTCCATGGAGAAAAACTGCTTCAGGGGTTCAGGAACAATTGGAATGGAGACCTCAAAGGTTTCTGGGAAGTTCTTGTGGTCCCTCCGCAGTTGGTAGATCATCTGAATAGGGCATTTGAAGCATTTCCACTTTATTCGAAGCGTTCCCCACCCCATTCTTCATGAGAGAAGAAACTGCCCATTCACAGCAGACAAATGTTTGTTCATTTATTCAAACTCGCTTACCCTTGCCTTGATGGCTTGTCACTTTGGTTTTTGTTTTGTTGTTTTAGTTGGGGGTTTCTTGAGACAGAGCCTCAAATTTGCTGCATAGCCTGATCTGCCTCTACCTCCCCAGGGCTGGATGACAGGCACGCACCACCACCCCAGCTTTGCCCAGGATTGGAAGTAGGTTGCTTTATTTAGTCTTACGCAAGGTCAATGATCTATTATGTAAAGGAAAAAACTGCTCCGTCATGTAACTAGTAAAAGGGCTGATGACGCTGACCTGGGAGTGGAGTCCAGGCCTTTGAACATCTTTTCTCCAGCGAAGTCTTTAGAGCTGTAGAGCGCAGGGCAGGTGGCTGACTGGGAGAGATGGGGGCTCCCACAATGAGAAAGATACCTTCATTTAGAGAGTGATAGACTCCGAACCTAAACCAGGCTGTCCTCTTTGACCTTTAACCTCCAAGCCACTTGGCCTCTTCCGGTGCTGATGCTTGACCTCTGGAGTCCTTTCTGTGTTTAGGTCGTTGAGCTGCCCCTGACATGGTGAGGTTATTTACTAGTCTCTGCCTTTTTTCTCTCCACTAAACAATGACCAATAAATCTGCGATTAGGATAGTTTTGAGCTCTTGTGGGGTTGTTTGTTTTGCTTGTTTTAAATAAATTCTTTATAATTGTAGCATTAAACCCCTGATACAGTGTTTCCAGTTTGGACACACAGTAAGCTTGAAGATGCATTTTCTCAGGGCACCTGACTAAGGAGAGGCAGTGGACTCCATCAGCTTGCCTGAACTTCAGGCTCTGCACCCCAATAAGGAACACACAGAGCTCCTTAGCAGGGGTGGATGTCAGGAAAAGCTACCGTGTTTCCTGCTTTGCCCATGCTGAGGCTCTGAGGAAGGTTGTTTCCCTCCCTCCTTTCCGCTCTACCTTCCTCCGTCCCTCCCTCCCTCCCTCCTTACCTCCCCTCCTTCCCTCCCTTCCATTGGCAATACTGCAGGTTGAACCCAGGGCTTTGCCCATGTTAAGCTTGAATGTTCCTATCACTGAGCTGTATCCTCAAGCCCCTTGGTCGTGTGTGTGTGTGTGTGTGTGTGTGTGTGTGTGTGTGTGTGTGTG